>VUJU01005143.1:0-15026 GCA_009835225.1 Aphis craccivora
ATAACACTAATATAAACATTTGGTGAAAATTTCAAGTATTTAAAGTGATAAGCTTTTAACTTACGACATAATAAAAAAAATTTAGTCGAAAACTGGTTTTGAGTAAAATAATAATTTCTGGAGGTTTTAGTACCACTTTTGTCAGGGAACAAGTCCAATATTTTGACATTTTCAGATTTTTATAGAAATATGTTATTTGTATCCAAACTAACCTTTGGTGTGAAAAAACGAAATATAACTACGCGTTCCTATAGTAACAATATGTGTATCTTATTATGTTCTCTTTTCGAAATAAATAAAATAAAGATAGACATACTGTTACTATAGAAACGCGTAGATATGTTTCGTTTTTCACACCAAGTAGTGCGTGTTTAGATGCAAATAATATATTTCTGTAAAAATCTGAAAATGTCAAAATATTGAACATGTTTCCTAACAAAAAAGATACTAAAACCTTCATCAGACTGTAAGGTATAACAGTAAAACATTTGGTGACGAAACGTTGAACGGTGTGTATTTGTATGAGCGAAAAAAATCAGTCTTGCTTTTATAGTATAGATATTATTATATATTAAAATAATTGTTGAAAGCGTATAGTTAAGGAATCGTCTACGACTAACCTCAGAATGTGTAAATAAAATCGACGATGAATCAATTATTATGGTCGACGTATATGATTTGTGACAACGGCTCGGTGCTTTGAATGGTCCTGAGGGATTTGAAGTATAGAACACTGCGTTTTGACTACGACTGACGGACTTAATTTTGAGACTCGAATCGTTTAGATAGATTAAAACGCATCTAATAATAATTAATAATAATAACCAATAGAAAAGTAGTATTGAAAGTCTTCATAGCGCTGATTGGCTGTACGATGCGAAGACCCACAGTATGCCCTGTCCAATGTTGTTGTTTAATAATCATTATATTATTATTGTTATTCATCTAACGACGTTATAATTTTATTATATAATAATAAATAATAATATAATATATTATTATATTTTATATATATATACAACTCATCTTAAATTTTTCTGAAAACACAAAAGCTTAATAGGTATACCTGAAAAAAAAATTAATTACAAATTGTATGATACCTATAGAATAATATAGTTTGATACACGGTATACATGTTTCTACAATCACTTTAAGAAATATAAACTGTAGGTACCTTAAGGTCGTAAACATAATATATTGTGCTGTTTTTGCTTCAAATTTTTTTTCATAAACGAAAATAACGTTTTATTATAAATAGGTAAGTAGTTTTTAATATGCATAAAAATTAAAATTACACGAGTAAATACTATATAGGTACAGTAGATTATATACTACCTAATATTGAGTCACAAATATTTTATATCTTTTAAATAATTAGAAATTTAATTATAGAAATATGTTATGTTCCATTTTACCTTGCTTGAGGTGTGTCAGTTAAATAGTATAAATTTAATATACTGTTATTATTTGTTATTCTAAACATAGAATATTGTCAACAAAGTAAATAAGAAGACATAGATAGAAAATATGAATATATTCAATATTCATAAATTATAACCATAAAATATACCTCAATCTATCAATAACATATTTTAAAATGTTGTTTTTGAAAATATATTATACCTATATTATAATGTATAGTTTAAAACAGCGTTAAAATAAGAATAATTATTATACTCGAAAATAACATTGCACAATTTTTATTGTACAATTTATATGAATTTATTAAGTGAACAAATCATTTGGTTATATATAGCTACAATTGTACATTAATATAAAATTTGAAAACACTTACAGCGTATGAATTGTTTAAATTAAAATTTATATATTCTCTAAAATCCAATCAGTAAATGAAGCCACTTTGGTATACACGCCCGGGTTAACTCCACATTTTTTACCAAAAGAAACAATACCCATCAAATAAAATTGTTTTTCTTTTAACCACATTAATGGACCTCCGGAATCACCCTGAAACATATTGCAATTAATACATTGTAATAATTATACCTTTATTATTTATGAATTTAATAATTTTTTAGATTCATTATTTTGATTCATATACATTTTTTAATTTGTAATAATATATTTATTAAATAAACTAATTACTAAATACCTGACACGAGTCTTTTCCTTTTTCTCCAGCGCATATTACTTTGTCGTCGATTGAATAATTTGCACCTTCATATAACTTTTTACAGTCCGTTAAATTTGTAATTGGAATTCGAACTTCCTTTAAAGATGAAGATGATTGACCTCCTGAATCACATTAATAATTATTTTTCCAATATTACAAAATTCTATTTTTTTTTTTTTTATATATCTATTAAGTTTAATAGACATTCAATTTTTTAATAAAATATTCCCTCAATAATATTAATTATTGGAATCTATAGTAATTAAACAAAATTGAGTGATTATAAAAATATCCGATTTGCTTCATTCTAATTGCTAAAATATGTTCGCTAATTATTTCATAATAAATAAATAATTAATTTACTGAATTCAGTAGCACCCCATCCAGCAATAAACGGCAAATTATTTCCCATATCAATGTTTTTTATTTCTGGCGATAATGGCAAACATATTGGTTGGATAAATGCTAGCAAAAAAAAAAAAATAATAATAATAATAATAAATAAATAAATCAAATTGTATCAAAAATAAATAATAACATTTTTTTACAGATGAATTTAACACACCACACTGCAGTACACAATGCACGTTTATGCTAATGACACTATTATAATCTATTTTATTTAAACGCATCAACATATACAACATTTTATGTTTGAAACAGTCTAACAAAAATTGATAATATAAGTGCAGACATTCATATTAAACAAGTTTTTTTTAATTTATAAAACTAAAACAATTAATGATAGTAATATAGACAGGGCCACAGCTACACATTATTCTAGGAGGGGAAAGCTCTAATTTTTCCGCCCCTCTTTCAATAACCCAGTCCCAATAATTTACATATTTTGCGGCCCCTAAATATTTGCCACCCGGGGCAAAGACCCCCTAGCCCCCCTAGCTGCGGTCCTGAGTATAGATACAATATAATATTCATTCGATTCAGTAGGTAGTGATAAAGTTTAATCAGATAAGAACTACATTTAAATATGCTGTAGATACTTAATACATAGTAACCCAATATTTATAAAATATACTTACTGTTAAAATTAACTTTATTTTTCAATACTAGTAATGCAATGTCGTTGGATGAAGTGCGGGTGTTATATTCTTCATGTTTTATAATGCGTTCGATTGGAACATCTAATGGGGTTGCCCCATCATCAATTGTGGGATCCAAATTCAATTCACCTAAACGTGCAACTGTTCTGTAACAAATTCAAAAATTAATTTTTAAGAGACTCCTATAAGCGTTAATATTTTTCAATCAATATTAAAATTATATTATATAAATCAGAGTTCAAAACAACCTGAATAAAATGTTCCTCTTTTAAATAAAAAAAATATTAAAATTCAACTATTGCATAAATATAAAAAAATCTATTGTATGCGTAATGAAAAATTATCTAAATACCTAATTATTCTTTAATAAAATATGACTTTCTTCGACACGTTATAATGTAACTTACAATATTCTATTCCCAATGTTGTGTACGCATGTAGAGCCAGTTAAAACATGTGTGTTAGAAATTAATGTTCCACCACATAGCCACTGGATAGAACCATTGATATTATTTACATTTTTGTATCCGAGAACTACCATCCAAGGCCAAGCACCTGTTAGATCGTAAATACCAAAGTATAACTTAATTGACTTTATACTTAATAATTTTTAATTTTTTAATGCGTAAATACATACAAATTAATTAAAAACAATAAACAAAAATGTCCAACCTAATTCAGAGTCACTTCCTCCCAGTATTCGAAAACTTGGTGCCATTCTTTTACCACATGTAGCTTGTGATGGCAATATAGATTCAAGATTTAATGACTTTTTCGGTATGTTAGGTGTATTAATAAACACAATTTCTAAGAAAATAAATAAAATAATGATTATTAGATAACGTTAATATAATTATATGGCATGTATTGGCTAGTTAAAAAACTATTAAAATATAAATAATATAATGATCTCAAGACAATAAGATAAAATTTTATCTTAAGAAATGATACATACAAAATAAAAACTGGAATATTAATAACTGGGTTCTTTATTTATTCATTTTATGATATACGGTGTTTGATGAGGTACACTTTAAACAAATTTAGTATTGTTATTGTTATATTTAATATTAACGAATGGGTTTAGCTGTAAGAAGAAATTACAATTATGTACTAATAAAATGTATTTACTAATTGATTCAAGTGGAATAACACATGAGGGAAAATGTCATTCCTATATATAAAAATATATTATTTAATTTTTAAAAAATGTGAAAATGAAAACAAAGTAGGTATATATTTCGAGTGTTGCGTTATTGAAGAGAAAAGTGTTGGCACGACATAAAAATGAAGGATAGGTACTATAGATTCTCTGTGAATTTAGTGCTGAAAAAAATGAACAAAACAATTTGATAAAAAAAAAAAAAAATTAAAATTGAACGATAAACCAAGTAAAAGGGATATTTTACAATTTAAGAACAAGAATGTGAAAATTGATAGGTAAATAGATAGGTTTTACTGAAATAAAAAAGATTATTTTCATAGCATTATAGTAGCTACAGGGAATATGATTGAAGGGTAAACTTGATAAGAACAAGTAGCATAGTTGTATAAGTCAACCAAATAATACAAGAAAAACCAAACTCACGACAACACAAAGAAAACGTTGTATTGTTAACCACCTAGTTGATAATTGTGTTGACACCAAAAATATCCTTAAAAACTATTGAAGTATCACTTAGTTTCAAAGTACAAAACATTAATTACTTACTGTCTTTAGGAAGTGCACTTATAATTCCGACTATAAGGGTTGTGATTATAAAATATTGTTCTTTTCCCATGTTGATAATTGAACGTAATACTGAAAGTGAAAATAAATTTAATTATGTTTATTATCATATAAGACAGCACGATGCATATAAATATTATTCTCACTTTTAAATAAATATTTTAAACAAAAATTGTATAGTTTGCCTTGTTATTAACCCAACCCATCAAAATATATTACCTAGTAAATTTGGCAGTATTTTATCAGAATCGTAATTAAATTTTTGTCTTGGAGTGTTGCAAATAGTGGTAATTTACTTGTTCTGCCACTCCTTGCTCTCAAAGTTGCCTTAAACTATAATTTAGGTATATTAAAAATATGTAAACACAATATATTAATATTATGTTACCAACATTGAGCTAGGGGATTTTAATTACTGTCGTAATCCCTTCTCCATCACAACAAATGCTTCCAAGCTCTAAGTATTGCTTAAATTGTGCACTTTCTGTAATGTAGAAATACAATGCTATGAAAATACGTTTTTTCGAAAGCATGGTGATATCCTATCCTCATATTCCTCCACCATCCCCACTAATAATTTTGTAACGATACATTATGACATATGATTTGTAAAAATATTGTACGTACAATCAAAATCACTATTTTTATTATTTTATTTGAACAATTAATTTTAATATCGATCGAGTAATATAATGTATTTCTTTGATTGTGTTGGATTATTTTTATACAATATAATATAATACAGAAGATATAAAAACGAATTAGTATGGTTATTGCAGGTTAATATTAAATTATTTGTAAGCATAAGTTGGAATGAATTTAATTCAACTGTTATCAATTAAGATGTACAGTATTATTTAATATAATAATATTTAAAATTAGGTACTTTTATTAAAAAAATAATTGATTGGACTTGAACGTTAGAATATTCATTATATTTAACCTCATTCCAATCATTTATTTAAGACTATATACTTCTATCACTGTTATTATCTGGAGCCTCGATTAATGATTGTATGTATAAGTTATCTACATGGTTTTATTTGGTGAAACTTTTATATTCTTTAAATTAAAAGAACAATAATAATATTTTAAAGGTATTTAATACATTGCAGATGATCTTTTATACTTATTTAAACGGGTACTAACTTGTAAGCTTCAAGTGAAGATTGTCCTTTCCAGCAATAAATTTATCTTTATAGTGAAATAATATTAAAACATTTGTATAATGACAATTATAACAATAATACTAGAGAATGGGCAATAACAAAGAAATGTGCTGAATTGTAACTAACGAGTATTATAGTATTATTATAGTCAAATGTACCTACCTGTTAACGGTGTGCTTTAGGCGATGACTGTAATGTTTTGGGTCCTGCATTATATCATTCATCGTACTTGTTGTGTGATTGAAAATTATTATCTTGTATTGTATATTATAATGATATATGGTACAAAGTATATTTTTGGGATTGTACATTTTATTATTAAATTATATATATATGTATAAATTGTCTTAAGTTTATAAATATTTGTTCGTTCGATTATTGGGTTTAAGAAATTGAAATGGTGTATCAGAATATTTAACTATGAGCGTATAGGTACTTGATGTAAATAATATTACACATGAATTATACACCTATATGTAGTGTGCGTATGTAGATACATAAATCAAAATAAAATAAATAATTCCAAACGTGTATAGTGTATAGCAATGTCGAATTTGAAATTATTAATATACAAACCAGTTTAATAATACATGGTTAAATTACTATGTTTAACATTCATTTATTATAGGAGGCGAAATGAGGAGGGGATAGACCATGGAAAAATTATAATTTAAATGTTTTTAGTAACGGTGTCAATCAGTATACAAAATCATTACTAAAACAAAGAAATATGTAAAATATTTTATTTGAAATTATATAAGAAGAGAACGTCAAGGCTATAAATATTAAAATATTTGGACTATATCAAATATCAATGTATAGAATAAATAAAACCGCGAAACCAACGGAAATAAAATGTGTACAAAGAGAGGAATTCGTTTTAGTTATTTGTATTATTCAATTCCGTTCGGTAAAAATGATACATATAAAGTTCAAAGGCTATAATAAAGTCTGCAGTGTTAGTGCAAATTGTTCAGTGGACCACTCAGATTGAGATGGACCAATTAATGACATCAATAAAATTAGGCACGCACTATTTAGCAAAAGGTTTAAGTACGTAATAAGTGACTTTGCCACCAGCGAATCGATTTAGAAGTATCTACCTTTAACGACAAGAAAAATGAATAGCAAATATAAGCAACACAGATGGTTAAACGTCCTAGTGAATGGTTCGGAAAAAAAACAATTTGAAATTTAAATGAGCGGTTATAGTAAAATGGATTAAAGTAAAGAATACAGAAGGTGCAAATAGTATATTATTACATTCCTTTTATATAATATAGCTAATCCGTAACAAAAATTCATAATATTCATTTCACTTTTATACCAAATAAAACCAAAAATATATCCAATCTATTACTGTTTATTTTAATGATAATTATTATTATTTGAGAATTGAGTCTGAAATAAATAAGTATTAGAGGTACAGGAATTTTTTTTAAAATACAGAATAATATGCAAAATTCCAACTGAAAGCTTTCAGATTAAAAATATAGGTATAGGCACAACACCTACAATAAATTTTATACTTCCGATTTAATAACTATTATATTGTTTAATTTATTTCTTTCCTATTAACTGTAACATGTAAATTATAATTCAAAACTATTTTGTTTGTACCTACTATAGTTTTTCAAAAAACTATAAAACCGTTTACGGTTTTTTTTTTTAAATAATGTATTGCACTTTTTTTAAGACTTAAAGTCTTAAACACGAATAAATGGTAATTTCGTTTATCGAGTTTATTGAACAATAAAATACACATATTATTACTTATTACCTATTTATGTAAAATAAAATACAAAAAATACCTAGTTTATTTCTTTTTCTTCCGTGAACAGTCTTGATGATGATTGTATTTCTGTTTTAGTACTAGCCGTTGTAAAAAATTGTTGCCAGTAGTGAAGCACTGCCCGTAGCAATACGAGCCAAAAACAGCATAATGTTGATTTTTTTGGAGGGGTGATTTGTTTTCGTGAATAATACTCACAATTATTGATGTTTAAAACTCAATCGTTATGGCGTCTGATTGATTAAAGAGGGGAGGAATAATAAGACAATGATAAAAATCACGTTTAAATTATGTTTGTGATGACGTAATTTGCATTGAAAACACAAGTTTATGTAGATAAAATTGAAAATCTTAAATATTAGCAAAAATATATTTTTAATTTTTAATTTATTATTGTTAATGCTGAAATCATTTATTTTTATTAAAACGTTTAATTTTATGCTGAAAAACAAATTTTTCATATATTTTAATTAGGTACTTGTATAATAAATTCTTATCATTATCAATGCGAAAAAAAATTAAAAATCGATTAATGGGTAAATTGTTTTATTAATACCTGAATAATATTATTATTTAAATATTATATT
Organism: Aphis craccivora; assembly: GCA_009835225.1. Classification (NCBI taxonomy): domain Eukaryota; kingdom Metazoa; phylum Arthropoda; class Insecta; order Hemiptera; family Aphididae; genus Aphis; species Aphis craccivora. Next base: position 8,473 of record VUJU01005143.1, read on the forward strand.
ATGTGATTTCGGTACAGATACGGAGGGCAAAATTGCATTTTTATGTTTATAGCTCTCGCGGTCACTCATTTTTTTATACCTGTAAACAACCAATTTATATACAATATAATGACGTGTTTATAATAATAATGATGATTTTAAATAATATATTTTTTATATAATTCAATAAATTAAAACTTTACTTCACACTTTTAAAGACTCATGACTGGCAATAAATACTATATTTAGTATTAACTGACAGGCTTTAAAGTCTTTTTTTTTTTTAGAATATTTATTTAAAAATCAAGTTTTAAGGTAGGTATATATACAGAGTTTAAAAAGTTGGTCGAGGTCTACTTATTTTTTTGTTCAATGTGCTGTTCCATCCTTCAATCGTATTGTTTGTCTTGTGTAGTTGTGTCTTTTTTGCTAACAATTCAATATATCCTGGGACATTATTGCACTTTTGAGCGATTGTCCTACTAAACAGACAGTCATGAAATATTTTAAGTTTTCCATTATTTTGATTGCTTTCCATCATTATTATCAAACCTTTGTTTAATATGTTTAAGTGAAATAAGAGCTAAAGTTGAACATATTCTAGTACAAAGTCAAATTTCTTCATCATATCTATTATACTCATCTACCAGTTCTGTATTTTGAACTTTTTCAAGATATTGATTAAGACGATAATTACAGACACTTATTTGAGTACCTATCAGGGAAAACATCATTAATAGCTTGTGTATAGTTTCAAAGTCAATAGTAATTTTATTGGGATCGTAATTCGGAATATACTCTTTTATAAGTTCAAATAATCGAGTATAAATTATTTTTGTTTTGTTTGGAAGTAATACAAAAATTACTGGAATGACATTAGTTTCCCTCAATGTGCTTCTAATATCTACATGTATTTGTGTACATATTTTGTAGGAATCATTTGCTACAACTTATAAGTTCCATAAAAAAATAAATATCTATAACTATATGTGGTTTCTTTTAACCACCATTTGAAAAAATAATACCTTATCCTTTCTATGACATCATCATCAAATAATAAAAATTAGTGATTGTTATAAAATTGTGAGATGAATTTGGATCTACTGTATTACCGAGTATCTTTTTCTTAATCATAGCCGTCTCGGTGGAAACATATAAGTAACTTGGTCATAGCCTTTTTTTTTTTTTAAAAAAAAAGGGACTTCTCTTAACAATTTGACATGATGTTTTGTAACGACTCTCTCACACTCTTCTTCTTTAATTATTGAATTGATTTTTACTTTGCTTTCCGCCATATCTGGTTTTTACACAATGATCAGGAAAATGAATTATTTCGCAATTTTTAGATCAATAATGAATACTAAATAAATAATAATATATATTAAATATGCGAAGTTTATATAAATATATCATCAAAAACAATAATTTTTAATTTTCATATATTATTTAAATGAATAAAATACAATATTTTAAAACGATAAACGAAAATATTCATAGCCAAATCTGTCGTCGGTGTTTTATTTTTATGTAATTTGAAAATATTAAGTAATATGTAGGTACCTATGCTAATCACGCCATATAACGGCGGTCAAATAAAAAAAATATTTTAATAAAAGCTATTTAGATACTTAACATCGTTAAAATAATTATCTGTTACTTAAATAAAAAACATAAATTCTAGTGTAATTTACATAACATACATTTACATTTACAGTTCATTTATAATTACCGTAAATATTAAAATAAATAGAGTTTAAGTGCATTAGTTGTTTATGGTATCTAAAATCCAATCCATATAGGATGCTACTCTAGTGTATACGCCCGGATGACCTGGATTACCACATACCTTATAACCATAAGAAACAATTCCAATTAAATAAAACTTTTTTCTCTTAAGCCACATTAACGGACTTCCGGAATCGCCCTGAATCAAAATGAAATTAAAAAATCATTTAACAATTCTTTTTTTCAATTAAAAAAATATAAAATTAATACCTGGCAAGAGTCTTTTCCTCCTTCTGGATATCCAGCACATATCACCCTATCATCAATGATGGTGTTATAAGATGCATATGTCTGTTTACATGCTGTTAAATTCGAAATCGGTATTTGAACTTCCATTAAAGACGTGGAACCCGTCTCATCTAAATAAAATTAATATTTATTTTTAAAAGTATTACTAAACCATTGAAATCCGTCATAGACCGACACGAGTTTTTATAGACATTTTATATTATGTTTGTTAATGAATGACTAAAAAAATATATAAAAGATTAAATACTACTTACTAACTATTGATGGCAACTATAATGATCTAATAAATACTTAATTATATTTTATTGTACTCAGAATTAAATTATTTTTATGGAGTTCTATGAATTATATAATATTTTTTTTACTTTTTTGAGGAGAAGCTTTGGTACTTCCCCAGCCTGCAACGAATGGCATATTATATGCTGATTCGACAGTTCCCATATCCAACGATGTTGGTAAGCAAATAGGTTGGATTAATTCTGCAAAAAATAATTCATAGTCAATAGATAATATAATATTTATTATTATTATGGAAATATAATATTAAGCATTTTTATTAGCTACTATTTTATTTAAGTCGTATATTATGCATGATAAACTCATTTTTTTGAGTATCAAACAAATAAATCTTCAATAACATAATATATGAACCTTTCCACGAATATAAATACATATTTTATGACTACCGCAGGCAATAGCTTACAATACAAAATTTTTATTTAATGATATTTATTCTAAAACTTACCATTAAAAGTAACACTATTTTTTAACACCAGTAATGCAATGTTATTGATGGATTGTCGTGAGTCGTATTCCTCATGTTGTATAATATGTTTAATCGGAATATCTAAAGGTGTTGCCCCGTCATCTACCATGTTATCCAAATCCAACTCACCTAAACGTGCCACCGTTCTTTAACAAATTCAAAATAGGTACTTTTTAGTTCCTCATAGATTTCATAGCAAGTACATTGTATTTTTAAAATACAAGTGAACAACAGTTGATAATTATTTAATAATAATTTTATTTAATATGATTTACTTACAATACTTTTCTTCCAGTGTTGGCCACGCATGTGGAGGCAGTTAAAACGTGTGTATTAGAAATTAATGTACCACTACATAACCATTCTACTGAATTTTTGTTTTCATCTGGATTCTTGTATCCTAAGGCTACCATCCATGGCCAAGCACCTGGAAATTCATAATTATTCAATAGAAATAATGATAAGGTCTTAGATTTTTTTACTGAAAATTTTTAAATTACACATAGTACCTTAATATAATATCGATATAATTTATTTAAAAACTATGGTAATTAACAAATTCTTACCTAATTCTGATTCACTTCCTCCAAATATTCGAAAGCTTGGGGCTTTTCTTTTGCCACATGTGGATTGTGCTGGCAATTTAGAAGCATTATCCTTCCTTCTCTCTTTTGTCATAACTGTTGACGCGAACTCTAAATAGGGAGTGCTTAATCTCACTTGACCTATTGATTCAGTCGAATCTGTAAATATAATTCCTAAAAACAAAAACAAAAAATTTACAAAATTTAAATTGACCACAGAACATTTTATGATTATATGTAGAAATTTATGTATAGTAGGTATATTACAATATAAGTATATAGTAAATATATTATTTGTGGTCACTTTTTAGTATAAGAAGAAGTGTTATGAGTTTTTCAAAATAAAGCTGAAAAATTCAATGTTGGTACCTATGACATAAATTATAATTTATAATAGTAAAAAAAATATTTCAGCAATCTTCATTTTTACTAAGAAAGCGCCGATTAAACGTACGAATATTTCTGACCATTTTATATAATTTTGATATTGTGATAAAAAGATTTTTGTGCAAATATAAAATATAAGGTTTCATTTTATAATAGAATTTTTTATTTACTCACCGTTATAGGGCAGAGAAGTTATCATTCCGATCATAAAGGTCACAAAAATAAAATATTGTTCTTTCTTCATATTGAGACTGCAAATAAAAACTATTTCTATAGTGAAGTCTGAATGTTATAATTTGATGAGTGAATAAACAGAAGTTGTTTAATTCCCAAATAAAAATGAAAACATGATCACATAATACTAAGGTAAGTAGATATTATGGTAGGTTATACTTTATGATTATTTACCACTATGCGTGTCTCTTCCACACCCGATTAATGACATCATAATTCTACACTTTTGATTGAGTAGGTTTTATTCTATTTATAATAATAAAAAAACTATTTCATCCAATAATAAGTAGAGAATTAAAATATAGTCTAAAGATAAACAAAGAGAAGAAATACTTGAATTGTAAGTAGGTATATATCAAAACGCCGTGATCATATCTATATATTTTGTCATGAATAATATTATGTTGGGTGATTTATTATTCATAAATTATTTAAATTCCAGCAGATATTATCTGATGTTTAAAATATACAACCAATACATTCACTTTATGGATTTTGAAATAAGTATTTATTTATATATATAATATAATAGGTAAGAAATATAAATATAAAATATGTAAATAATGCTCTATAATACATCATTTTACCAGCATTCAATTTTTATAGTACCTAAGTAATAATAATTAATATCTACTGAATGTTTTAAATTTAATAACATTTAACTATACGTCTATAGTAATACTAGTATTTTACATTTTATTATTTTATGTTTGAATAATGAATAATCATTTTATCTTTGATTAAACTTTCGCGTAGGAACTTAAGTATACAAACATTTCAGAGGTCTTTGTTTTCTTTATTCATTCTAATGTATAATATGGCTAAGTGTATTATCTTATTTAAGTATAAAAATTCATATTTGAGTAGAATATACAATATAATTAATAATAATATAAGATAGTTAAGTACCTGTATAGTTTTTTCTTCTCCGTCGATTTATATATTTTTTGATAAGCATTAAATCTATTATCAGCAGAGTAACAAGACTATATTATAAATCAAAGAAAATAATTATTACAAACTATCAACGAGTTTAACTACACCGAAGAACACTGTCTGAAATATTACGGCGCACAAACACACCGTTATTGTGAACAGGTATAGCGAATTCGTGTATCTATGTGAACATTTTAAGCAGGCACGTTCCAATTTTGGAGGGGTGAAACGGTTTTTCTGGTGATTAAACTCAAGATTTTAGTTTGATAGCAGTTATGAATAACTAAAAAGGGGGAGTAATAATTAAATGATTAAATTATGGTGGATGTAAAACCTAATATAAACCTCGTACTAACGATCTTCAGGTTGAAATTCACTGGTATATGTCAGCAGTATAATATGCTTAATAATTTTTTTTCTGATTGATAATTCGTATATATTTTAACTATAGTTAAGTAAAGTAATATGAATATTATACTAGTAAATAATAAGGTTTAATATTATTCATAGATATTTCGTTGTGAGTCTGTGACATAATGAAACCAACTTTAATTCTAATATCCTAAACATGAGACATTCTATTCTATAGTAATTGCTAAGTGTCTACACTTATCACATTTTATACTAACTTACAATTTTAAAACCATGATTTTATAATATTATTTTAATAAACCGAGATGAAAATCAATTTTTTTTTTGTTAAATGTAATTTATAGTGGTAGCTTTCCAAATGAAACATATCCATTAGCTAATTTAACTAAATTGTATATTAACTATAGTTGAATAGTCAACATATCATATACAATATGATTGATTATTAACCTTGTGTTTAATTTTCACCTCTACAAAATATAAATAATAAAAAAATTAAATGAAATGAGGAAAAATTACACTCTATATATGAGCATAGGTATCTTCACATTTCCTTGTTTCTGTTCTCCGTAATTTATGGTTTTGAAATGTAATGTACAAGGATAATATTATTGTCATACTATCTGTAAGATTATACTACAATATAGATAATTCGTATTTGAGTTATTACTTACTATATATATATATATATATATATGTATAGGTATATATATGTAATGAGTATGTCAAAAACTGGGTCCACCTTAAAATTCCTGTTTTTTATTTATTTTTCTTTCATTAATTTTTTATCTTTCTGTAGTAGGTTGGTACAAATTAAATCTAATATGATATTAGAAAACATCTTCAAACTTGACAACAATTGAAACAGTTTTTCGACTACTTTTCGTGATGCATACACATTTATAAAACTAAAATATTCTTTGCTATGCTTGTAATCTAAAATATATTCATTTTCAAAATTATTTAAGTTTTAAGAACAATGCGAATATTATGTACAAATTAAATTATATATTATATAAAATAATAATTAAAATATATCTATCAAGGGTAAAAATACATTTTTCATTTATAAGTCTATTGAATCAAATTATCATATATGATGAGTTTATAGCTCTGAAAATATTTGAACCAAAATATATATTTGAATAAATTGGCATCTATAAAATATAATTGTTTAAGTATATTTCAATATTATTTTATTTTTTTTCGTATAAATATAATTATAAATCTTTATTATTTTTCTTGTAGTCTTTTTCATATTA
>VUJU01005144.1:0-15022 GCA_009835225.1 Aphis craccivora
ATTGGATTCAAATTTAACCGTCCTACAATATATAGTGATCCACACGGCACCTAATGTACAGCAGAGCGGTACCCACTTGCCCGCTTTTTTCTAACTGTGCTTTAATCAATCGACAAAGCCTATTATTATTTTTTTTTTTTATTAGAAAAATAAATTTTTCTCACACTATTGTCACGTAAAATCATAGCAGTTTGACGCTATCGTCACGATGTACTGCGATAAAAGTGTATCTAGGTATATTATATAATATAGTTTGTATTATTATAAAAATAAGTCAAACCTCGTTAAATTCCTCCATTGGAAATTCGTTTTCTAGAACAGACGAACGTGGATAACGAAACAGGCGGTGAAATAACACTATATCAAACGAAAACAATAATACTATTACATAGATCACGACTGCGATCGACACTTTGGTCACGAGTGGACCACACTTGCGCGCGAACGGTGGAAACGTTACGACTGCAGCAGGCGGCTGTCGAAAACTCGGCGTAAGCGAGCACATGGTCTCGGGGCTGTACACCGTGCGCTTAGGCATGCGCCGACGAAACCCTGCAGCTGTAGGGTTGAAACGAATATCCTAACATGATGAATTTAATATAATATATATATATATATATGTGTGTGTGTGTGTATTTAACTTGCGAACATTCACTCAGCCCTACGCCCACGGATTTGGCATTATACGAATTATATTATGTTGTTATAATATAGCAATAAGTACTGATGGTACTGGTATTTACCGGTATTATGTGATAGCGAGAAAAGGTAGAGACGAGAAAGATGATTTTGTTTTTTTTTTTTTTGTTTTAGCGTTCCCACCCCATTTCACCAGACATTCTAGGTTCGGACATTTTGCATGACGATTCAAACAATTCGGTTTCCTCATAAAAATATATAGGTACATAATATTATACAATAAGATTCACCCATTTCACATCGATGTATATTTCAAAATAAAAAAAAAACGGTGGCTAATATCCATTATTTAATTAAAGATTTTTTTTTTCATATCAATACATTTAAATTATTATATTATAGTATAGTATAAATAAACTGATTTCGAGCAACGATGCATTTTTTCATATTTTACTTATATATAGTATAAGCGAGGCTACTTACAACGGCCAGAACTGATGTGCTCTTATATGGAAAACAATATTCTATAGAAGACAAAAAACGTGGAGATAAAAATGTAACAGCTGATAAGGATACTGAAAATCGAGTAACGTTCTACATTCTGTTATCTCATGAAATTATAAACGTGTATATTATATGGTACGGATGGGTGATCGAGAAGAAAATATACGATGTAATTGAAAAATAAAAAGTTCCAAATCAATTCGACGAAATATTATATCATAAACTTTCCAAGCTACTTATACAATTATAATAATTTATTTTTATATAGGTAAGTGATCGTAATAATTATTCGTTGCCATTTATTTTTTTATTAATTTCATTTTATTACTATAATAACAGACGTCCCTCTTAGGTGATAAATGTTTATTTAAAATTACAACAAATTGTAAATACAGTCCCTTTGTTGGCAGATTTGAATGGAGTCCCACAGGAGCGAGAAACATATCAAACGAGATAGTCTTAAATATAATTTAGTGTATTATATACTTTTATTTTAATAAACTATTATTAAATTTGAGTGTCTTGAATTGTTTGCTAAAAATTGTGTGCGTAACGCTGATTGCAATATTATTACTATTAATATTATGAACAAAGTTTTATTTGGAAAAATAAAACTCGTAGTTTTTTTTTGTACTGTTTAACTACTAAGAACAATAACTTAAAATATTCCTATCGTTTTGATAAACATACAGATAACAAGTTTTAAATATTCATAAGCCATAATATGTTTATTATTAATTATTAGTTATTAAAAAATCTTTTTGATTTTGAAAAAAAAAAATATTAGGTCGATTATCAATGTATGTATGATAGGATAATAACAAAATCATTTCATAATTAATATTACGCATATATTATAGGTATAGTAAGAATAATATCGCAACACAATTTTTTAAAGTATAAATGTTTTTTTTTTCTTTTAATTAAATAGTGTTAGGCATTCTATTCCCTACAAATCACAATTCCACGCTGTTACTATACTTACTTAAATAAAATTAAAAATAATCTAAAATTTCAATTCTGTAAAAAAATATATCCAATTCAGGGCCATCCATAATAATGTTATTTTATTTTTATATTATAATATGGCGCGTCCATTTAGCGTTCTGGCCCGTTTCGTAAAATGGATAGAAATTTCATCAATTTCGCCAAACGGAGCTTCTATTTTTACACATCACGTAATTACACAATGTGGATGATTTTTCTCGAAACGGACACGGATTTTTAGGGCCGAGCAGCTTTGAAGTGCCGTGAAAACGCGAGTTTACAGTGTTTTCACCGCGCTTCAAAAACGCCGCTTGAAAACGGACTGCATATTAATATAGAGCGCTCCAGACTAGTGCGAAAAAAACGCGCGTTACCGCGTGCAACCGCTGCTTTGCGTTTTGCACGTGGTAACGCGAGTTTATGTCGCACTAGTTTGATGCGCTCTATAGTATATGCAGTGGATTTTCATTTGGCGTTTTTGCACACATAGTGTGGCTCGGCCCTAAAAATCCATATCCGTTTCGTAAACAGTTATCCGCATTGTGTAATTACGCAAAAAAAAAGAGTTCCGTTTCGCGAACTGGATGAAATTTCTATCCATTTCACGAAATGGGTAAGAACACAAAACGGATGCGACATATACATAATATAGATATACACGTATATAATATATATGCATATTACCGATGACTGCACAGCTGATGGTCAATATGATCAACACTACGTCGACAACAGTAATTATGTCGTCGATGTACAACCACAGACATATTATGTTGTTTAATGTTTTGTGTGTGTGTGATGTGCGCAGACCTGAAGAGATAAGTCATCAATAAGGTAGTATAATACCGTTGAGCTGATTGCTACTCAAAAATATTGTTTAGAAATGTATAAAAATAATCCACATTTCAGTTCTTACGAAAAACGCTTTGAGTTATCATTAAATTCAAAACTACAGAATAATATATCGACATCGAAAAGCTTGAAGTAAATTGTTGTTAATATTAAACTATTAAATTCATATTGTATTGATCGTTAAAATAAAATATACTTTTTTTTTCTTTTTAAATTACCTAACCAGTGGAACCTCGATAAGTAGAAATTCAAGGAAAAAGCAATTTTTTCGAGTTATCAAGGTCTTAAGAAATAACTTTAACTTAAAAAGTTTTTAAATTATATGTACCAATGTATTATAAATTTTAATTATTATATAGTATATAATATCATTATTATTTCAAAATTATGATAAAAATTTGATTAAATAATTAATAATTTTTACATTAACTATCACTGTACACGTGTAACTGGCAATAAACCGAATGAAAAATATGATATTAAAAAACAATAAATGTGATTAAGTTTAATTATCGGACCTAACGCACAAGCAAATAAAACAAATGATCATAAAAATTATCAGTCATTATTCATCTGTATTATGAACACAGAATTTTGGATTTATCTATAGCTTTTTTTTCAAACAATCGAAATTTCGCGAGGAAATTACATTTATTTCGACTTATCAAGGTTATTGTCTTACCAAAGTACCATTTTTATATCATATTTAAATAGTCAGTTAAATGTGTATTGAGCATAATTTAGATAGTATCTCAATTCCCCTCACACACTAAAGCTTTACCGCCTCAATATATAGTTAATAAAATTATTAATATGAATTTATGTTATATATTATACATTATACATATTAATTGTACTGTATTTTTAATATACTTACTTATCTATATTGCTTAGCTAATCACGTGATCTGAAAATCTCTACCGTTAAGATTAAATATTTTATTTTTAAAACAAGTCAAAAACTTATTATTATCATTATTATTATTATATTTGTAATGAAAATTTTTAATTAACGACTAACTGATATTAGCAACTAGCAATATTTTATACATATTTAAATTTTAAAACTAGTTACAAAATAATATCGGTATATGTATAAAATATAAAATTCTCCACCAAGACAGAGATAATATTCTCTCCTATAAATTAAATAATAATATGTAAATGTACAGTAATGTTTACTATACCAAAACTATACGAGTATATTATATTTAATATGCGTCTGCTGTACGTTACCCACCTTTTAAGAAAAGAAGACAAATGCTAATACTGCGGCATCTCTTTAATGTATGTCTGCTAATAGTATTAACTATTAAGTTTTCTTTTTCTAGATTGTTTTATTCATTTCAGTTACTATTCTTTTACATTTCATGTACATATTTAATAATCAAAATGTTTAAAAATGATTATTAATGTAATCATTAATCGCCATCAAAAAAAAAAAAAAATTGTAGGTAGTATATTAATATACGATTAATGTATTCTTATAAACGTTAAATATTTTCATATTTTAAACTAGCCCCTAAAAAATTTAACTTAAGATAATACAATTAACATACAAACTACTATAGTTATCGGGACATTTGTAAGTGAATAAATCACTATATTGATGTAATTTATACGCCAAGGCAAATTACATTTTACTGAAAATAATGTTATTCACCTGTTATTACTGTTACTTACATTTTCAAACATTTATAAAAATGAGGGACCGAATTAGTCGTTATTTTCTAGTGAATAACGTCAGTAACCAAATACACAGATAACTGTTGTTAGATCAGATAATATCCACGTTTGCATCAATTAATATCAATTGAAAAATGGTGTCTGTATTTTTAAAAAGATTAACAATGTGTTATTATTATTTATTTATTTTTACAAGTTGTTGTTCTCCCGTCGAATTTACTTTTACACAACTTTTCGACCCCGCAAAACGTTTATGTTGCAACCGGTCTTGCAATATCCGCGCTGATACCGTTGAACAGAACTATTGCCAGCTGTTTCCCTCAATGTTAACTGTCTATCATCGGCTAGTGTGATTATAATAAAGTTCATTTCTAACAGATTTTCTTCACAAGTAGCAATTTCTTGGAGTGTATAGTTGTATTTAAGAAGACCATATTTCGTACCTATAAAAAAATTAATAATTTAAATGATATATTTTTTCATTGAGAGATTAGCTTACAAAGTTTATAAGTCATATTCAATATGGATTATGACTACTAGTATATTTCGTGGTCTAAGAGCTCTATCTACATCATCTATAGTTACTTGTATTCCTACTTCAAGATAAGAACATTTTACTTTTGAAAGTTTTGTTATTTTCTCTGCTTGTTTTTCGTCTATAAATGTGTTTTTGAACTTTGAGGTGCAGTATAAATATTTTCTTGATGATTATCTAAAAATAGTTCGAAATAAACAGTGTTTAATTTTTCTGGTGTTCGGACGTTTTTCTATTATTGTTAAATAATTCAAAATATATTAAGGTCAAAGTTTTGTCAAATTTTAAAATTTTTTTTCTGTGATTTCATCTCCGGTTTTTCCTTCATTAATGATTGATTCTTTGGTTATTGTTTTAAATCTTCTTCGCTGTAATGACTTATTTTATTTTATATAGTTTAACCTATAACTTTTGGAAAATTAAATGAAATTAAACCAATTTTAATCGTACAGCCGAACATTGCTTCACATGACGTTCTATGTATATGTTATATATCTATAATCAGTTATATAATATTAATTCTGTACTAGTTACATATAATATTTTAAAATTTAACTTAACCAATGTTAAGCCAACTCTCTGTATATGTAGGTACATTATATGCGCTCGATAACGTTTTATTAGTTAACTCACAAATTATACATTTTCGACAATTAATTTAACGATTTCCTCATCATTACTCGTTGGACATCTATTTTATAATAAATATTTTCTCTTCCATACAGCTATTTAAGTTAAAAATTTGCAATAACGTCATTTACTTCAACATATACATAATAATTATATTATTATACACGAGTGTTGCGTATAATAAATACTTATCTATCAAACTTTACTATAAAGATATCTAAATGATATCATTCTAAACGCTGCTACCATAAATAATTGTAAGTTATTGTACTTTAACTTATTTGGAAAAGTTCAAATTAATTTATTTTTATTGCATCCTTGCCGGAACGCTCGTTGAAAATTTTTTCACATTAACAATTCCATCGAATCGTTTCATGTCTAGACAATACTTTATACCTATACTTTAGATACCGACAAAAATAATGCATATATAGGTAGGTACTATAATAATAAATTGATGTCTTGGAAAACAAAAGCCGAATGCGCATAATAATTTATCCGCGCGTGCACGATAAATTTCGTTGCTAAAACACATTATAATATACCGCCCGTTTTGTTTCAAAAACAGTCATATTTAACATAATATAATATTTACAATATATTATGTCTCCACCGAAAGGTTAGGTATACGCATTGTACATTTGTACCTATGTAGTATGTATGGTGAATTATACACATTACAACTTATATTGTTATTTGTTACATATATTCCGTTTACATAATACGTCAGGTCAACGAATTATATATCAATCGCATCCGCCTTGTGGACATTTCTTGATATTTCATTCTGAGCACCATGTTTCACCGCTAAATCTGTCATGCTATAACGTCCATCCTATCCACAAATCGAATATTTGTCATTATAGTTAAGTGGTTTGAACTCATAATGACAAATACATATAAGTACACGATATTTTAGTTGCAGAAAGGGTAAATGTTACGAGACAAATGAACGCGTCGCACAATGGGGTATTTTCATAAAGACCTGTACCACATTTAAACTTAAAAAATGAATTTAAAATTACATTTTAGTTGATATTACGAGCATATCTTAAGGACTAAGAAAAATTAAAAAAATATATATATATTATATATACAAATATAAATATAAACTTAAATTATTATGTTTAGTAAACTTCCAAGACAGCAATCCAAACTTTTATAATTTCTTTTAGTGTATGTTATGTTCTATCAAAATACTAACAAACATTTTACGTTAACTTGCGTCTGTTCGTTTTAAAATAATTTTGATTCATGTTATGTGTTTACACAAGAAAATATAAAAGTTGAATAATATTTTGAATAATTAAATATTACATTGTGTTACATATTCAGATAACGAAATATATATATTTTTTTTTTTTTTTGTTAATTAATCAAAGACTATTGGATAAAAATATTAAAAAATACTAACAAGAATATTATACAATAGTGTCAGCCCAATGGCCATAGACGGCGCAGATTCTGTTTTAATAATACGAGTAATAATAATATAAAATATTATTCACTGCTGTTTGACTTTATGTATAGCACGTCATATTTAATGAATATTTATAACGATTTCCCTGAATACTGGAATACTGAATAACTATAAGAATAAATTTATATCGTCAAAATATTAATAACCAATAAAATCTTGTAAAATAGATTACAATTTTCATATCATTATATCATTTTTTAATATATATTTGGTTTATATATTATATACTTATTTACTCTGTTATTCCCCGTTATTTTAAACTGTTATAAAAATTACTTATTTTAATTATGCTATGATATATGATTATTGTATTTTCAATAAAATAAAATATATTAAATGCATAATATATAATACTGTATGTCTGTATAATATTTAGTATACCGATTATTATTTTACCCAGTGAAATTAATAGTCGGTAAAATCTTTAACTATAGTGAAATCGATATGTGAAATTATTCACAAAACCATCAATATTAAAACGGGCGAATCGATATAAAACCATTCTTTATGTATACTTTTAACAATGCTATCATCTTAAATTCATTTTTCAAATGTTGATTTTGGCCAAGTTTTTATAAAGATATTTAGATATCACGTTGTACCCGACTGATATTGCAATTCTACAGATTAGATATAATATACAATACAAATAACGTATCGTTCAAGCATAAATTTGGCCGATATTTTCTTAACAATAATTGCGAGGAGCATATAAATATATATATATATATATAATATTATATACAATGTAATCTGTGCGTTAAAATTATGCTAAATTATTCATTGTCACGTCGGCCGCCGTGCGTTGCATTTCTTATCGGTTGCTGGTTTACCGTGAGTTTGCGGGGTAAACTGTTGTTAAATAGAATGAATACTTTGTGAATGTTGTCATTATTAATATGCGACGGACTATAATCAAGTAAGACGTTATAAAATATACAATATTATTATTAATTGTCACGTTGTAAACGTTTAAAAATAAAATAAAATCCTATTTGTTGTGTTGCAACAAGTATCCAATTCTGACCGTGGGGATCACCGGACACAATTTTTGTGATCACGGACAAAAAAAATAAAGTGTGAAATACTGAAAACCGTTTCGGAAACAGTCCCATCGTTATGATCGACACGAATGTCAATTGAAAAGTGAATAATGTTTGAAAAATTCAATTTCTTGAATTGTGTCACCATCGACAAAAACTGTATTAAACTGTACGCAAAACTATTGTAGACATTTCAGAGGCAGAGAGCTAAAAGTTTCTACGTCATCTTTTGCTCGAGTATAAAGGCCACAATAAAATTATTACATCAACACGAGTATTCATATAATGTCATAATAGTGCGAAACGACTGTTTTGTTTCTTGGTACGAGTGCAATTAAAAAATAAAAAACTGAGAAACGATATAATATAATAATATATACGGATGACTAAACGCACATCACAGGATATCGTAGGTACTAAATATTGTTATTTTTAGTAAAACAAATGCTTATAAAAAAAAAAAAAACCATTAAAAGAACTGAATTTTTGTGTTTCAATTCAAAGTACGGGTTTTTGAGAGTCAAAAGGTCGAGGAGTTAACATCGATGGCCGGTGGTACGCCTATCTGTGAGTGGTGAATTCTTAGAACCTTCTTCAGAGAGAAAAATCAAAACCAGGTCACCAATTACGACAACCGGTATTATACCTACCTAACTATCTGCAGTATAATATTGCCGAAGACAGGGTTATTAATAGTATAAGCACAAACCACTGAAACGACACGATCCGCAGTGATCTGTAAATATGATTTAATACGATATTACTATTATTATATTGCGACTAAATAAGCTCGTTTCCATAGGTAAATCGGCCACGAGTAGAAAAAGTATATCATTATGTGTATGTAACATAATATGCTTTTTATCCACCGTGTAGGTACTTAGCGCATGACAATGGCAAGAGTGGTTGCATTAATCAAGAAAATATCGTCCGTATACAGGTACACATCATAATATACCGATACGGAGGGAAGAAAAATATTCTATTTATGTTCAGTAATATTTTTTTTTATGTGCGCACACGCAACAATAGAACCTATAACGTCCTAGCCGTGTTATTCGAGCGCACTTAATGCGCAAGTACTCCGGCGTTTTTCTTCTATTATTATCTGAACATATATTGTTTGTATAATATATGAGTACATATGTATATTTTTAGATTTTAATTGGGTAGACGTGCATTCTAATAATAGACCCTATCGAACTTTCGTAACGTTTCTGATGATACATATCGTATTTTATGACAATAAATCAATTTCATGTTGGATTTTGAATATCTCTAGTCGTCAGAAAATAATTCATAATCACTGTTGTGACTTGCCAAAATAAAACCCTAAACAATTCTGTTTAAAATTATATAATTGTTTTCGTTTAAAGTAAAGTAAAGGCCATATAAAAAAAAAAATCACTCTTATAATAGTTTAATAAACTAAATTAAACTTTTTAAAAATGTTCTATTTGTTTTATTTCGTCAAAGTTGCAACAAGTTTAATTTATTTATTGACGGTATAAACAAAAATGCTCGTAATGAAATTTTAATGTGCAATACTATGTTAATGGAATATAGTTATAATTTTTTTTTTTTTTTATCATTAATAAAATACATTCAAACAGGAATTAAATTTATATTTAGTATGGCACGTAATTAATGATTGACCCGATGCTGAATTTATGTACACAATTGCTTTTTATAATAATTATTAACTAAAAATACTCAATTTTAACGCTCCCAAAAACAAATAACATTTTAAAACAGATACTTTTTACCCTTCAAAAAAAAAAACCAAGCGAAACATAAAAGGCGAAATTAATGTCCAACATTGGAATCTGTAAAGTGGGCCAAGTAATTGCAATTATAATATAGATACATGACAGTTTCTCGTTCTCATAACTCTTTACCCAGTAAAATTCACATAAACCACCGTAATTTTCTCTCTTTATATTACATCTTCGAGTTAAAATATAAATACTTCGAATTTCCCAAAATCTACTTGGAAAAAAGTAAATATATACAAGTTAAAAGGTTTAAACATTTAAACTCTATCTTTAGCTGTACACTCATTAATTCCATCATAACTTATTATGCGATTGAATCTATCCTTATACGTAGTATATACGAAACTTTTATTTAAAAACCACTCGTGGTACAATTTTTTCAACAAGTTATTAGTTATTTCATAATATGAATATAGAATATTATTCTGTTGACTAAATAAATATAATATATTATATTATTTCTCTCGAAAATACACGTGCTATATCTTACTCGTATTTATCTTGTTTCATGAGTGAGGCAGTCATTTACATTATAACTGATTATATCTATATATGTAACTATTCATTTTCAAAACTTCGATATTAAATCCCTGATATTATTCAATTTCACTTTTTATTTTTAAAGTCATTTTTTTTATTTGAATATACAAAACTGTTCATAATAGTTTTTGATGAATTTGAATACATTTTTTAAATTTTTTTAATATTATAGATTTTTCTAAGGCCGTTAAATCGTTATTTTTAAAACATTATTGTTATTTTTTTAAGATATTAAGTCCGTGTTTTATAGTTATTAGTAATACGATAATTACTGCAATAGTAGCACAGTCACGACACTAGAACATTTTTTTAAGTCATGTCCATAAATTCCACAATTTTGCGAGGTTATTTACATAGTTTATACCAGCCACCAAAAATGGGAGTAGTTTTTTATTGACAAAGCTATGGATTCGTGAGCATAATGTCGCTCAGTATACAGGCGAATAAGTCGCAAATTATTTCCTCCGGTCAAGCAATTAGGTATCATTTTTTTTTTTAGAGGAGGTGTTTTTAGGGGACAGTGCGTGGCATAACCGATTACAAACATATATATATCCCAAGGTATATAAAACGTATCACGGTATATATATATATATATATATATATATACTCGTATTATACATATTATGGGGAGAACGCCGCCGCCGTTGTAATTCGTTTTGCATTTTACTACGTGTGATGCGGAATAATGACTGCCCCGTCTTTTTCCCGTCTGGGATGATAACAATAAATTTAAATAATGGTTGTGGGTTTTATGATATTTTTTTTCTCTCGTTACCAGCTGCGTAGAAAATGATTTTTTTATACATATCATATATATGTATATATATATACGCATGTGTATTTAACATTTGCATGAAATTACACACTGCTCTCCGCACGCTTATATCATCTCTCACGCGCCTATACTTGGCCCATATAATGTACGGAAGGGCTGAATTGAAAATGAAAATTAACTATAAACCAATTAAATCATATAATATTTAAATACCAGACGATTTCAGTTTATAAATCAATTAAAAGCATAACACTACAGAGTTAAAAGAATAATAAAATTATAATTTTACGCCACAGTTTTTTGGCATACAACTTACTAATTACTATACCTACTCCGGTTATTTAATAGTAGTTTACCGCCAAAATAAAAACTAATTAGTAAGTCATTGAATCGGTTATTAACGTTGGGTAAAAATCCTAACCGAGCAACAATTTTGCATACTCGACGCTACTGTTTTTTCACGATGTATTGACAAGTGATAGACAGTTTCAATTTTTTTGAAGGTACCCATCAATAACAACAGCCATGGATAATAGCTGTTATTACTCTCAAATTTAATTTGGTTTGGAATTTACCAGAGTTCACAACCCAACCTCCTGTTTTATGTTTGCTGATATTACTTTTATGTGAAATTTAATGTCGTTTAAAGTGAGATTTGATAAATTAATAGCATCCTAGAAAGTTACTATCTTTATTTGCACTTTACTATCGGTCCGTTCGAATCCCACGAATTTATTCATGGTTCGGAATCCATACCAGATGTACGATTGCGAGTTTGCACATCAGCAATTTAAGATACATTCAATTAAATCGTTTAATTACAAACCCTTTAATTATTGTTGTGATAGAGCACATAACATTATTGTTCATTTATGATCATAACAATCATATGCATATGAGCTGAAAGGTTCTTTAGAATTTGAAAGTACCTTTGCGTGGTTGTTGTTATATTTACGGTCTTGTGGTAAACGCGGTTTATTCAATCTCGATTGAATTGTTTCGAAACCAATACTGTAGTGACTACAATATTGTATAGTTTATTATAGAGGCTTTTAAATCGCTTTTTCTTTATTCCGTTTGATATGTAAAGAATTCCAATTAAATTATGGATCTGTCGGTTACATATCCTATATATATAAAGCGTGGGTGACTAAACTTTTAGGCTCGTTTATATTTGTTAGCGAAACTGAAGTAAATGGTATTTAGTAAGCATAATATTAGTATGTAATGTCAGTTGTAGATGTATAATTATTAGTAGTGTAATTGACACATGTATAATATATGAATTACAAAATTAACTATACAAATATGATTACCAACATAACGTTGGTAGAATATATTAAACGATTATAAAAATATAACAGTAATTTTTCCGTTCAAATAATTACCTGTAGTCGAAATAGGCTGATAAATATTTTTTTGTCAATTTTTTTTCCATTCAATCCGGGTGATTGATTATCGGTCAATTACCTACTTGAGTGAGAGCTTTTGGGTTTAAATCATGATTTCAATTTAGAAATCATTAGATTAACTCTTAGAGTTAATAAGTAAAATTATAATAAAACTAACTGAGGAGCGTTGTATGTTTTACAATTGAATACGTAACAATGTAATATCTGCTGCAGATATATGATTGAACCATACGATGATTATTATTTTAATAGTATAATCACTGTCGTATAACATAGCGCTTTCTAGAGATTTGTTGACAACTCGAAATCTCAACGAATTTGTATTTAAATTGTACAATACACATAGGTACACAATATGTATGTATATTATTTATATAATATATATATATTATATATATATACTACACATATTGTAAAACGGATTTACTCACAAATTGACTGTAAATCCCAGAATAACAATGTTTGTTCTTCGTTTATATAGCGACGTATTCGCATAGTAAATATAATATACTGTACAAAAGTATATGTATATATATATATATATATATATATATATTACTTTTTGTGTGTTATTTTTCGAGAAAAAAATTAAACACAAATCGTTGTTCAGTCCATTGCACGTCATATCCGAAAAAGACCATCCCTCTGGCTGTTGACATTAAGCCTTGGCTAATCTATAAAATATTTATACCAAGGTTATAATTTTTGACTTTATTTTTTTATATATTTCAGTAGTTTTATTGCTATTATTATTACATAGGTTATGTATGTATAATCATATAATGTATATACTATATAGGTAGTAGGATTTCGAGAACCTCGAGTGCTTCGGAGCCTACTAGATTTTTTTCCATCCCTATTCAGTATTCATATTATATTTTGTATTAATTGATTAAATAATTTACGAATAAAATTCAATGAAAATATCATATGCTAGAATCTCTTTTATTAGGTACTTTTCATAAAATCTTAAACTTGCGTAATAGCCTTACAAATCGTATGTTTACGTATGTTCTGCAACAATGTTCAAATCGTCTAGGTTAGGCATGACGGATTGTGTTCTATTATCAATTATCATTTATATCGTACTTTGTATAGTTTGTATTCTAAAATTATATAGATTAGTTAAACATGAATAGTTTTAAAATATTAAGCTTTGTGATTTTATCCAGTGAGAGTTAATAAATAATAATATAATTTTAAGTTACATTGCGACTTTATTAACAAATACCAGTGCACTATTTCATATTATTTTAATACGTTTAATGTCAATTTTCAATTTTAAATAGTACCTACACAACTTACATAACTATATTGTATCTTTAAAGTTTATAGTACCTTCAACATAATTTAAATAATTTTTACATCATAGCTATGATACATTATAAAAATTTAATTTTACCATAAAAATATCTCATAGTATCATTCACATGCATCATAATATATTATGTACGTAAAACGTGCATTAAAAAATAATACATCGCATACATTGCGAGCACTCGCTAACGGATGTACCGTCCACGTATACAATATATACGTAGCTAGTTTTATACGAAACGTCTAAATATCGTTATGTTATACGAGTAATAATAGTAATTTTAATATTACCAGAGAGCTTAGTGTTTAAACGATTAATTATCAAACGAAATTAATATATTTAAAAACTATTTACAATCGACTATACATTTATACATTTTATTTGGAACAATAATTAGGTATAATTAGCAAAACTGTTTGAACTAATTCGCTACAAATGTAAAAAGTATTAATCATATTTCTTCGGTTTCACTATATTTATTTTAACTTATTCGATTGCAACTCTATACGACACTCATGTTATGTAAGTCAGTACAATCGAAGATGCTGTTTTCTTTTGTCTCGTATTTTTGAAAGTAAATAGTGTTATAATATAAACAATAAAGTCCTAATTTTTTATTTAAAAAAAATGTATACATATATAACATCAAATTTGTACATATTTTAATTTATTTGCAGATATTTAAAAAACAACGCTTTTATGATGGTTATTGGTTGTATAATATTGTTTTATGTTTGAAACGGTGTTTCCGAATTGCGGACAAAGTGACAAAAACCATGTGAATTGCGGACGAAATCTAAAAAGGTAATATACGAATTGCGGACACAAATATAAGGCCGGGGCT
>VUJU01005145.1:0-15017 GCA_009835225.1 Aphis craccivora
TTATATCCTAGGCTGACAAATCATCTTCGTTCAGAATCGTTTTTCGTATACAATGATAATTATCATTGGATTCAAATTTAACCGTCCTACAATATATAGTGATGCACCTAATGTACAGCAGAGCGGTACCCACTTGCCCGCTTTTTTAAATTATAAGACAAAATTACAAAAAAAATAAAATAAAATACCTATATGGTATTTAGTAATCTAAAAACAATATTGCACTGGCGCAATGTAAATGGTTCATTATCACGAATGAATGCTTTAAATTGATTTGTTGAATTGAACACCAACATTCTTCATTTAGCTGGTTTTTAATAAGTTTGAGGCTTTATTTGTTTAATTTTTCATTTATTTTTAAAATGATTCTACTGTGCTTCGATCTTTTGAATGTTTACGCTTGATTGTTAATAGGTATATGAAAACTCACTGTGATTGTACAGTACCATGATTATATTATAACCGTAATTTTTAAAACATAGACTTATTTGTGAATGTCCCCTATTGTGTTTCCCCCCCTTTTTTTTTTGAAACAATTAATCATCGACTTAAAATTTAAATGATTCAGCGATAGTGCGATACCCACTTATTTTCTGACGTTTATTGAATTAAATAGTACCTACCAATCAAACTACTCACGTGCATGCAATTATATTGAACAATACTACTCAATCATCTAGCACTCAAGTGGTACAATGAACTCGGGATTAATTTATCTAACTGTCTAGGTTAGATAAACGGAATAAAATTGTTTTTAAAACACGTAGAGCGACTACCTGTATGATGAGTTCCAATATCATAGTAAATTTATATAATCGATCCTACGGTTATAACTTACAACTAAATATTACGCACATCGGGAAATCAAAACCCTTGTGTAATAATTATTAAAAAGAATTTGATATCACGAAAAACCATAGAAGTGTATATTATACTTTACAACTTTCTCTGCGGCAATATTGTCGTCCTTTACGTACAGTTTATATAATAAAATACATTTATAGATAGCATAAGTTCACGTAATGGTTGAACCTATGTCCTATACTTAGGAATTGAATATACGTATAGGCTTGTAAAAAATTAGTGGCCATCTACAGATATTGATCATAAATATCAGTACATAATACCTAAGTCAAGTCGCATTAAAAAATGGTCAATGTCGTATACACAACGTTATAAACAGTTCTATTTGTTTTCCATAATAGCTACCTTAACTGTAAAAGATATAGATTAACATAAGTATAGTAATATACAGTTATAATAGTAGTATACGTGACATCGCTAAACTAAGAATATTATGAGACTATTAACACTCCTAAAAGGTAGTCATATATTAAAACATACTATTATATGGACTTACAGACATTTAAAAACTTACTTTAAAACTTTTTTTAGTCTATTACGATGTATACATACTTGTATATTGTATACGTCAGCGCTATCCATATTCAATCTATATGTCATTTAAATCATTTAATACATTTTGATGTACAGGCGCATAGCAGAACTCTTAATTATTATCCTCATGTTTTCCAAATCTGTAGTTACCGAGAAATATTTTTTTAGTATTAAGTATTCAAATACATTAATTGATGTACCTAAGTACGCCGAAGAAGTACCCACACAGATAATGTCTTTAATTAAGAATTGGAAATCACGTTTTGAAATTATTTTTAGTCAATATTAACTACTATTGTTGGGTGTTTATTAATTTCTTCGAATAAGGTAAAAAATAATAATTATTGATTAAGCAATAAGTGGCGTTTTTTATGCAAGTAGTCAGTTATTTAATACTTTCATATTTAAATTAACTGATCGATATAAATTGTATGCACTGCCCGATTGCCGTCCTGTATTTTTAACCAGTGGAAATTGTAAACATCGATACGATACAAAAATAATAGTTAATACTAATAGTGAACGTATTTACTATATGTGGTATAGCCAATGAAAAAATATTTAAGTATGAAACAACATCAACAGAACATTTATTTTAAATAGTTTTTCTTTTGCACATAAAAGATGAACAATACATATTTAAGGTAACCGTAAGTACGCTGGTCATTATTGTATTTTTGAAATTACATTTTAATATTTATGTAGTCGATAAAACATAATAAACCCAGGTAATTGAAATTAATCTGACATGTTAGCTAAGAATAAATGTTCTTAATGAACAAATGCTCATGGGTGCTTAACATAATACTATTAAAATTAAAATGTTGTCAACATCAAACCTATATTATCTTAAAACATTTTTAATAACTTAATTGGGTGTTAAACCTTAAACAATATGACAATGCGTTTAACTAATTAATAACTTGTTTATCCGAAAACTGTATATATCTTGTAGTAATTTGGTACTGAATTTTGTTGCAGTTTTTTCATAAGAAATGAGATGTACAAGATATGCCTTCACGAACTACACAAGTACCTTTATGGCTGTCGAGCTATCACAGTAAATATATATTTGCATATAATAAAGCTGTGAAGACTGAAAAAGTAACTTAAAAGCTTTTATGTTTATTGTCGATGCAAACAAAATAAATGTAGGTACCTACTATTTCTAATAAATATTACTAACACTTATATTTAAAAACAGAAATGTTCATTATAATAATAATAATCTTTATTATAAGGAATATTACAATTATGTCATATAATAGTGTAAAAGTAAGAAACAAAAGCTCTCGTGTACATGGATATCAAAGTCAATAAAAATTCGTCTTATACACAACCGCAATCGAAAAAAAATTATGATACAGAAATAAAAAGCGCAATATTATAATCAAAAATTTTTAATAATAAATTAATCGAAGAAAATACTATATTATACAGATATCTTCACGGTATAGTTATCTGATCGAATCTTCTAATCGCTTTCTACTACAATACGTATCTACGCGGGACATCTTATATTATTGTTATAACAAATAAAATTCATATCAACAAATATATCACCCGACAAATGAAAAAAACGAGTTAACAGTCTAAACAAACACTCTAAACTGACGATTGAAAATTAAACACGCCAACGCTGTACGGATAAAATATTACATGTACCTACAAATTAAATGAATGAAATAAGTAAATAATCCGCGAAACTGTAATATAATAGGACTTTGATTAATAATCGTAGTTTTACGTTTTAGATTAAAAACCGTTTTTATTGAAATTATCACCGAAGAAGATGTAAGTTTTCATAACTTTCTAAATTACGGTATTTGATATCGTATATTGTGTAGGTAGGTACTACAGCTGCAGTGACCGTTGTCGGCGGTGGCGTACTGGCGTGTTTGTAAATCATTGTGCTCTCGTCCTGTAGGTGCCCGACACAATGAAATCGAAACTGAGAAGCGGCCGATAGCGTTCTAATAGACAACAACACTTTTATTTTCATACTTATATTTAAACGACAACGTGTGTACCATTTTCACTTTCTTTTGGTTAATGAACTTTTAACCATGTAACGGTGCCGCGTCGTCCATGGAATCGTTTCGTGACCGTAATAATAAAGTCAACAATAAACAGCACTCTGTGGGTATATCGTGTCGGATGTTTATAATATATTCGTCATAATACGATTCGATCGTATCGATTTAAATCGTCAAGAATTCGTTCGTGTTTCGTCATAAAATAACGCATTATAGTATACGTCTTTATTAGTATTTATAGTATACACTATAATTAGCCATTGATATCGCGTATTGATTACGCCACCGAATAAAACACGTCGGATATCGATTTTCAATTATCTCGACGTCCGATCTGTTATCGTCACCGGCTACTAGTGTTTTTATTTGTATTCAATTGGCGATTGATTCTCATATAGGTACCAATCGTTTTGTCTCGCAGGTTAAATACAAATGATTCTAAAAAATGTCAAGTTACACACTTACACAGGTATCATTATGTAGTAATTTATTGTGTACGTATAGGTACTATCTAACTATTTAACGGTCTCTATATATTATACACAATCGCATTATAGTTTAATAATTCGTTTTTCAACACGTACCTAGCTGACCGATTTAGTCAAGAGTTTCGTTTATGAGATACAATAATATTATATAGTAATTGTAATCGAATTAAAGCGCTTAGTATTTGATGTTATATTATACTCATCATCGCGGGACAACATGTATGCCACGTAGAAAGTTAATGCATTTTAGGCGCCTTATAATGTGTATTGTATTTGTAAAATATAGTGAATTCGTCGATGATAATATTATATTATATCAATTTTAAACACCGCGGCATATTCGTACGTTATACGAAGAAGGCGTGTGATATCGTAATTGAGTCATTGTCGTCTTCGGTTCATGCAAATCTGTTACGGTTCCACATAATATGCAATTTGGACAAAGCCCAGAATTCAGATTATTTTTCGCCGTGGCGTCTCATTATTATTGTACCTTTCACTCGATATAATAATATTTGCCCTTGCATACCTGCATATAATATATTATATAGGCTCGCCCATAACACCCGAATATTGGACGCAATTGATGGATTTTTTTACTATTTTAGTGCGACTAGTCATGTATAAATACGCATGCGATAATTTCGTAACGTCCATGCGTATATGTACTGCAGGTACTTATAAGTGCGATTTAATATTGTTGTTATACTTGAGAATGATTTGGGCGATTATTATCATAGGTGTTATTTTTAACATTTAAATTATAAATTGTTATAAGTTCGCGCGTGCATACTTCGGTATTAGTAGGTAGTTAGAATAAAATGAGAATACCTACGACCTACCATATAATATATTAGACATGTTTCACGGCAGATGACTATTATTGGCGTGAGTCCAGTTCGAATCGACCACACGACTACACGAGGATTTTACACGCACTTTTACTTGTCCCGCGGAACACAATATAATACATCCGATAACAGGATCGTATACCTATATAACTATAAAATACCGAATTCGGACAGAGTATAGGTAGGTATATGTAGTAGTTATTGTATTATAATATTATACTTTTACTTTACTTGAAATAATGTACCTACAGTAACTGAAGTAACGCCAATCCGATTTTCTCAACTCTAGTCAAAATTTAAAATGTAATAATATATATATTATAGTACAATAACAAATTGAATATACATATTGTATTTTGTATAGAACCGTCGTATCGATCCTTATAGCGTAAACAAAATGTATTAATACGCAATATATTATTATTATTAACGACGGTCGTGTACTACTAGAAAGGTAATAAAAATAAATTGCAATTACCATAAATCATCGCCT
This sequence comes from Aphis craccivora, assembly GCA_009835225.1. NCBI lineage: Eukaryota > Metazoa > Arthropoda > Insecta > Hemiptera > Aphididae > Aphis > Aphis craccivora. The sequence continues at coordinate 5,267 of VUJU01005145.1, forward strand.
ACATTCGTGAATTTGAGGAAGTTTCGAAACTATATTATATTAATAAACAAATGATTTAAATTGTATACTTTCATCTTTTAAATCGTTAATATCCAGTTTCTGACGTAAACATAACAAATTACAAACATCTAATAACACTGAGTAGCTATGGTGATGGGTTCGAATGTTCGAAATACTTAAAACTAAATTGCAATACTTAAACCTATCCAAACTTTACCGATTTTTAAGAAAAGTATGACGAATTATTTACTTTAATCCCCCTCTTCCTACCTTTACACCACAAAGTATATCAACTAGATTAAATGTTTTACTGCTAAGTAAAAACAACCCTTGAAGATGAAGATCAAATTATTTTTGCCTTCATTAAAAAAATAAAATATCGTTTTAAAATTAATATATTCATCATACTTCACACAAAATTAAAAATATATACAATACAATATTATATTATCATTAAATCATATATTTTTATTGTGTAAGGTTACGTCCGGTGAAATGTTATAGTTTACATTTTGTACGTTTACGAGTCATCCACTTAATTTCATCTTATTTAAATAATTATAGTTAGAATTATCAAATAAATAATAGAAATTTTAATATCATTCAAGTAAATATACTTTTTGTTAAACTGAACATAGAAGAATAATATTTATACACAAGTGTTAATCTTATTGTTTTTTAAGGACTTAAACTATTTCAATATACTGCGTCACAATATGATAATCTTGAAGACTATCACGACCTAAAACGAAAAAAAAACAACACAAAGAATGATGACACACAAAATACTCGTTTAACGGATGATCTTGACTTTTATCAAATATTTTACCTTAATATAAAAGTATTATATAATATATTTGAACCTCGATAACTCGATTTTTTTTTTTATTCCCCTTGAAATTGTCGATACACTAAACGTATTATTAGTCTCGTTACTCAAATATAATAAAATTGTGAACTGGGCATTTCTGTAAGTGCATTTTGTTTTATGGCAATTATTGCGACTCGAATGTGTAATAGAAATAATATAATATGACTATATTATACCGAATGGATATGATTGGTGATTTGTATCAGATATACTTAATATCTATCAACGAACTATATTTCAATCGTATGATACAATCGATAATAATATTGTAGTCAGTGAACTGTTTATTGATAACGAAATCATGGTCATTAATGCTACATCAAATAATAGTGATTCCGAAAATGACGAAGATAGTGAGTCTCAAAGAAAAACTTTAAATATTACTTTGCTAAGCAATGTCATCATTACAAACAATTATGGGCAATTTGTTGAATTTGTGTAAATACTTCTATACTTGAAGTAGTATATAGGCAAATTAGAAAAAGATTTTTTTATAGGTAGGTACATATTACAAAATAGTTAATACAGTTTTTGAAATTTTATTAAATTAGATAACTCTAAGTTTTGACTTAGTTTAAATTGTTTTTAAAATGTTTGAATAAATTCGAGTTAAGCGTCTCAAATAATGCATAATATAATATAATATCCATCGAAAAGATCTTTTATATCTCTCTTCGACTTCAAGCTATCGCAATTATATGATATAATATAATATTAAAATATTATGGCATGTCGGCAGGGTCAATAAAGTGTCACTTGTTTGATGTTAGAGTGTAGATATTTTTATAGTGCGGCATTTGTCAAGGTCTCAAGTAAAATTTTAAAACTATGTACTTACAAATAATAAATTGATGGTAAACCAGTTGGCAGTTGGATATTATGAAATCGTTCAAAATAAATTCATAAACAATAAACACGCAAAAAATACCTACGTGGAGGATTATTGTTTGATAACTGTACCTATAATTTTGGCAATGACCACAAATGAAAATCAAATATTTTGATGTTGCGCCATCATATATTGCATCTCCCTGGCGCAAGACATATTTATGAAGTATAAGGTATTTAAAAGCAATATTATTAGTTTATTTTTAAATTTATGTCAAATATAACTTATATTTGTACAAAACACAATTTAAAAAGGTTATTAATTTAAAGTATTTATGAATAAAGGTATCCCTATATTCTGTATAAATTTATATGAATTATTTTATTTTATATCAGACGCAAAACATTAAAAGGTTATTTTTTAAAGTAATTAATCTAATAAATCCTACATTTTTCAGTATATTATTTGTTGTTAGATATATTATATTACAGTCCTGAAGTTATTTTGATGTTGATGATCTACTATTCATATTTTTCGCTCAAACATATTATAAATATAATTATACATCCGTATCTATTATGTTATTAAGATAATTTATTTTAAGTATAAATGTACCTACATATCATCAAGTAAAATGCTTCTCAACGCTTTGAAAAATACGGATTACGTTGTAAAGTATTTCGAATGTAAAGGTTTTAAATGATCATTGAATTATTAAAAAGAGTACCCACAACACCATATTTTATTATACGACCGTAATCAGTAGTCTAAAACTTGAAAAAATTATTCTCTTAATTAAAATACAAATTTAATTTGGAAAATGTTTAAGTATTTCGTTAAATAAAATAAAATAGGCGTTAAATAATGATCGTGCCAAAGGCCAAACACTTAACACTTTTGATGTTTTGAATGTGCAATGCGTACGAATAAAAAAAAAACTGTAGTAGGTACCTACCTAAATAAAACGAAACTAATATATTATTTTAAATAAACAAATTACACATATATAACATTCAACGATAATTAATACTAAATACTAATAGTCACCTTTAGGATTTTAGCAATCAACTAAACATAAAATCGTGTGTATTTAAGCTACACACCATTATATTATAAAACATAATAAAATATAGCATTATTATTATTATATTAGCAAAGTTACATGTTATATTGAAGGTAATTTAAATGTCAGTAAAATATATAATATATAATATGATATAATAATATAATATATAATATAAATAATATATATAATATGTACCTATAACCGGGTTTCTAATTATTAAACAGTACTTATTTTATATATACATATGTGTGTGTGTGTGTACCTACTGTACTTACACTACTTACATGCAGTATAATAACTAATACGCTGATACAAATAGGTTAATGTACCACTATTATTCTACTTACCCGTATAATTATTATAATCATTGGAATAGATAATTCTATACATTATTCGTTTGAAAAAAAATTTAATATTATGTGGTGTCATTATAATAACATGACCTATGATTTTAAAAAGTATATTAAAATTAAAATAAAACATTGTAATGGATTATGAATTAGGTACCTATAATTTATATATACGATGAAGACGAAGAGGACATGCGCGGTTGTAACGTTATGTTACTTGCAGCGTATGTCTTATTATGCTCGTTGGTCATAAATACAGTTTTTCATAACATGAATTTTCTAAATAGGTATTCCAAATTATATACCTGCTTAATTTTAGTTTATAAGTGATGATTATTAATCGCCAAAGCTTGTCATTCATGAATTAAAAAGTTAAAGTTAATTTAATAATGATCATGATATTTTAATTTTAACTTTTAAGCTTGTCTAGTTACATTTGAGTTTCCGTTAATTTAATTACCTACCAACTTAATTTAATTCTTTTTTAGTTAACGTAAAATCAATGAATTATATTTTAATTTAAAAAATTTAATTTATTTTGTTTTCAATTTATTTAATTTTTTTCATTTCAGCTAGTTTTATAGAAAAAAAACAAACTTCTTTTTACCCAATAAAAAGTTGTAGGTACATTTAACTTTAAATTAAATTAAGAGTTGACCAAAACTTCAATTATAACTTTAACTTTTTCTTATTAATGTATAATATTAACTTAATTTAGCAGAGTTAAAATTGTTTAAATTATGCAGTTTTGATAATCAATAATCACATTTATCGGATAGTATTCTAACCATACTGATAGTAATATGTACCATGAGATTAAGAATTGTGAGAATAAGAGTGGATTGACGGTCCAGAAAGTAAATGAGAAAAAATTAATGAAACCAATTTTTCATAAAAAAATCTATACTTTTTTTCGTATACAAAAATAAATTCACATATATGCACATACTTGAAGATAGTTTATAACGATTATATAAGTATTTCGTAATTAATGTGTATAATACTAATTGTGGCGTTTCTTTCTATTTATTATAATTTATCATGAAAAGCATCTAATATATATAATAATATAATAATCATATAGTGCATAATATATGTTTGTACTTTACAGTATATGTATGTTGCGCGTCGTTTAATTTAATGTAATATGATGAAATATTTGTTTATTATTTATTTTTATGCGTGCAGAAACACGCACTGCAGGTGACTCTCGAGTCTCAGCAATCAGTTAGAAATGTTATTTTTAACAGTTTTGAGTGTTATTAAGTACCTACGTATTCACCTTTAATACCTTATGCAATAGGAAGTTTTAAAAAGTATTTGGCACTTATGAGATTTTTGTTTACTCTTTTAAATCCGTATAGTTTACGGTTCAAATCGGGTTTTAAGGGTCAAACTAGGAATTGCCGGCTCACGGATAAGAAAATCGTATAAAATATTGTCAATGAATAATAATTACATAATTATATCTGAGTTATTACTTATTATAGATATATTGTATACAAAAAGTATATAAATGCAATTAAACTTTTATCATAAAACAACGTCATTTAAAGTATATATGCGTCTAGTGAATAAATTATAAATTACAAACAAGCCCGCGGATTAAGATTTTCGAATCCTCAATATAAAATTTTAAAAAATTTTCTATAATTGTGTTTTTATTTTTTAAAAGTTGTAAAACATTAAATATAACTCACAAAATATTCATAACTAAAAATGTTTTAATCTTTTCTGAATCAAATTTACGATTTGATATTTCTCCATTACCATTACACTGATAACAATTTTAAATTCAAATAAGGAAACTAAGAAGTATCAAGTGTTTTATTTTAAAAATTTAATTTTTCTTTTCCTTAATAAATATTTATTTTAATAGGATTAAAAGTATTAGGTATTTTATTAAACATATAATTTAGAGGCGAAAATATTTCAAAAGTTGTGCCCCCATATCCCCTCGTCTTTATTCCTAATTATAGGTTGTAATAATTCACACCTATATACTCGGTGACGAGATTCACGCACAAAACAAAATATTATACATTTTAATTATTGCAGTCGGCGATTTCACAAAAAAAAAAAAAAAAAAAGAAGAAGAAGAAAAAAACGAATACGGAAACACTATATATTGTTGTAACTAATAAGACATTTTTTTGTCCATACAATAGTTGCTAGATAATACGCTTTACTATATGCGGTGACCAGTGCCGTTACATAACAGCAGGTATATACGCGTATTATAGGAATTACGAAGACTATGATATAGATGATATTAGGACAACGTCGAAGAATGGTAAGAAGCCGATAGTGTGTCAAGTCAAACGACACAATAATTTATTATTTTTTCGTTTGTCGCTAAAAATTAGTTTCGACGTCGTTTGCCCATCACTGTAGTATATTTCCGGCTGTCTACGCATATGATATTATTATATGTGAAAACGGTAATGACGAAAACGTGTGTGTTTCTTGTCTATATAGACTTCAAAACTAAGCGGTACGACTTGTGTGTGTGGGTTAGTGTTTCTTCATTATACAACACAACGTGCTCACTTCTCCGATCAATCCTCTGCCTGTGTATATCAGCTCAATGCGTAATTTCTCTCTCAATATTATAACGCCTTCCAAAATGGATTTAGTTAATTAGTTGTCATATTATTATCAAATTTTCGTTATAAAAAAAAAAAAAAAAAACAGAAGTACCTAAATAATCCCATAATAATCTTACGCCGCGTCGACATCGTCCCTTGTGATTTTAGTTGTCTATATCTGCGCGCTTTCTTCTTTTTTCGATAAATTCTGTCCGTTTACGTGATACTATCAAATTTTTATCTGCAATGTTTGAAGTGGCTTATTAAAAATTGGCATTGGGAAATGGGAAGCCAACATACAGAGATGGAACAATTGTATATCATAGACCGTCGACATTTTCAAATAGGTAGATAGTGTATTTTAAAAAATACTATGAGTAGGTATTCAGTCATAATATACGTATAGTCATATTATACGCTTATAAAGTATGAATACATATATACCTAATAATATGAATTATGATATTATTGATTAATGATTAAAACAAATAATTCTTACAAAATTTTAAGTAGGAGTAAATATTATGCGAATGGAAAAAAGTGGAGGGGCATGTTCCTAGTTCCCACTTTGAATACGTAATGCGTTTCAAACAACTTTTTGCACTACCTATATACTCTATATATCATCTTTATAGTTAGATGTGGTTCCGATTGGTAATTTATTTGATTTGCGGTCGACGAACTTTTCACTGCCCAAATCAGTTGAATGTTGAACTACTTCGATAATTAAAAATTATGTATTAAAACGGTTATTATTAATAGGTACATAATATTCATATTACATAATAATCTATATAAATTAAAATTTCTCGAAATAATACGGATAGTATGAAATTTTCCTAATACCATATTATATTTCAACTTGTAAAACATTTTCATATTTCATGCTCCTCCCCACTTTAAAAGAACATTTCATCGTCATACTCGATCCAACACACTGACAGGTGACCCCGTGCCAGTGCGATTTGATTATTGTGCAAATCCAAAATGTATATTTAAAAACATGCTTTCATAATAAATATCATTAACTATTGTGTTAATTATCGTTGACTAAATTTGACTTAAAAACGTAAGATAAATACCGAGATGTATAATTTAAAGGAAAAGGTAGGTATTATAAGAAGATTTTAAAAAAAATTTCTCGTAAATAATTCAATTTAGTATTTGATTTTAAATTAATTGATATATAAGCCGCGGATGGAAAATTATAATACCTATTACTAAGTAGCTACTTTGTATTTTACACACTAACAATTGATTAATTTATTATAATAGCTAAAATTTTTTTAAAAAATTATCATAAAAACAATATAAAAGTTATAAGTATTTTCATATCTATAATTAGGTATTGGGATCAAAATATTAATTTAAATACTTATGTCTTATAGCAATACATAAAATCCGAATGTTGTAAATCTGCATATTTTAGATTCCAATTTCCAGCGATGTACAAGTATTCATTTTAGAATTTTTTTATTTTTATCTTTATACTTTATATACTTAATGCTCTATATTAAAAAGCTATATATGTGTTAAAATCTTCTTAAAGGTTTATACCTAGGCAATAGGCATACAAGTATAATAGTGTATAGATATTAGATAACTATGTAAACAGATTATTAGTATTATTTACTTTAGTTAACAATTATCAATATAATTTTATATTGTAAATTGTAATAACAAGATTATGAAATCGTACAATACACAAAATAAAAATAAATAATAATCTGGCTACATAAAAATATATATCTAGCGTCCTAGCTAATAAACATAATAATTATTAATTTTATAAATACTTTAATGAAATGCATGTATAATTTAACTCAATAATAATATTTATAATTTTCAATAAAACATCTGAAGAATATAAATGTGTATGACTGTATGAGTATTGTATACATTACATATATTAGATTTATGTGGGAATTATTTTTGTTTTCAAAACAATTTTATATTATTTTTTCTTTCAATTTATCATACACAGTAAAATGAATTAGAAAAAATATAAAAATATACGTGACCATTTTTTGTAAAAGCCTACTCGGGGCATTTATAGAGCTCAAAAAAAAAAAAAATAGTTTATAAATACGTGAATTAAATACATATTCTCAGTTTTATGTGTAGTTTAACTGTTAAATATGTTATAAAAAGGTGCAGCATATTACCACATTAAAATTGAAGGGTCTTTGGACTTTGAAAGTACTATTTAATGATTTTTATGGCTTATGCATTCTAATTTCGTTCTAGGTTAGGTACTTTTTGTTTTTTTTTTATTTCGCATATAGGTAATGATAAGTATTTATTTGTACGTCATAAAATTAAATTAAATGGCTCAATGTAGATATAAATTTTATTATAAAAAATATTTAACAAAAAAAAAAAATTAAATAAAATAAAATAAAATAAATATAATATGATTTTTTAATTTTAAATTTAATTTAGCTTATACACATTATTATACATAATTTTATTCTGATTTTTAATTAAATAAGATTAGGGAAGCAATAAAGTAATAAAAATTGATTAAATGTTATCGAATACATTCAGAAACATTAATAATAATTGACAAACAATTTTTTCATTCATATTTTTCCAGTGATGAAAATTAATCATGAGTACCTATATAGTGTAGAATAATAATAATAAATAATACTATATTAAAACTGAATTTACCTAGTTAAATTGTAAGCATACATTTCACTTGTGATTATGAAAGTGGATTTCCTTCTTACTCTTGTTTACAGCTTCGTTAATATAATATTATTTTGAAATTATTTCATAAAAAAAAAATTTAAAAAAAATAAATCTTTTAATGTAAACATAATATTATATTTAAGTATCATTGAAATAAATTTATAAATTAGTATAAAAATATATAATAAATAATGATAATTTTAAATTATCGCTATTATTATTTACAATATATAATATAGTTATTAGTTTATATAGGTATATAAATACAATATAAATGTAAAGGATTTATATCTATATTTGACGCTGAATATAGCTAGGTACATAATTAAATAATGTATACATCGTTGTTATTACTTTATAATCATATTTCAACATATTAATGAAGTCATGAATTTGATTTAATTTGAACTAAGTTATTCAATCCTTATTGTCTTATTTTAATTTTAACAGCTATATAAATAATGATAAATTTGTCCATTTTATAATCGCTCACTATGCAAACAATTTTTTTTATCCTATCATCTATTACAATAAAGTTAATAATACGAGTATATTATATATATATCAGTAATTTAGGTATTAAGTATGTCACGTGTTTACTTTTTATTTTGTCAGGGTAATAAACAATAATATATAAGATATCAAGGCGTTATTTTCTGGCAAATTATATTTTAATAAAAAAATATTAAAATTATTTTGAATTTGGAAAAAAGATAAAATCAAGGTCATCGTCGTCTCTTAATAGTAGCCAGTAGGTATGTTTTAATTAATATAACAATATATGTTTATAATTATACGGCTCATAACATTAATTTTGTATGTAAATATGTAATACATGTTATAGCAAATTTAATATTTTAAAGGTTTACCTATATAAAATAAAAAATAACTATAATATAGATCATATTTTGTTGTACTGTTTTAATTTTATAAATTACCCTCAATGTTATTTCAGCAATTTGTTTATACGTGTATGATTGAAAATGTTTTTCAATTACAAACGTTTTTACACATTTTCCATTTTTTAGATGCCGTTTGATTAATTAGTAGTATATTATATACCTACATATTATTATGTACTATATAAAATATAAATTTATCATTACAATGTCTATGGATTATCTAGATCAAAATTTAACTGTCATACAAAATAAACACAATACTCACGAAGAAGAGAAAAGCACATTGCGGAACGATAAAGCACCGAGTATACATTTCACGGTGAATAAACAGAGGATTTCCCTATTTGGATTATATACGACGTATTATTATGCGCATTTTATACGATTATACTCGTAAAATGTTACGTGAAACGTCTTTGAAAATCTTACAACGAAATAGTTTACTACAATT
>VUJU01005146.1:0-15013 GCA_009835225.1 Aphis craccivora
GACCTGAATACACCAAAATTTAAGTTCTTTTATAATTATTGTAAGCTAAACTTATGAAAAATCTTGTATTAAATTATCACCTCTAAGCTACTTATAAAAACATTTTTATGAATTATATTTACAAAATAATTTGAAAATATTCATGGTTTTGACAAATTTTTGTCAATATTTGAAGTTCAAATACTAATTTAAAAAAAAATTGTGCCTATGTATTCTTATAATTTTTTAATTTATGTTTTTACTAAATACAGAACAAGGTAAAATAAACTTGAGTATGTTATTATTGCTGCTAATGAATATTCAGACAAAACCGAAATATAAAAATGATTAAATTTGAAACAACTAAATAGAAATATATTGGTATTCCGAAAATAAGAATTTGAATAAGTTTACTATCTAAAAAAACAATGGTTATAAGTGTAAATAAATAAAATGCATTTGAAATTATTCATAAATATGTTAATCATATCATAAAACAATATGTAGTTTAGTGATAATTTAATAATTAAGAAAAAATTTAAGATTTTATGATAGATTTTTCTCTTATCTATTATACGTAGTTACTTGAAAATCAAATACTTATTATATTAAGTGTTTGTGCAAATGAATTAGTTGGAGCATATGCTGTGTTATAAATTTTTTCCAAACAGTATCAATCTACCTATTTCCGGGAAGTCTACAGAGAAAAGTTTTTTTTCTAAAAAGATTTTTTAAAATAGAAAAAATACCCAATCAGAATCTTGGGACCTCTGTTTCAAAAGAAAATTTAGTCTAATAGTACTATTCATATTGTTAACTATTTCTAAAAGCCAAAAGGTATTTTTTTCTCTGTTGTTAGTTTAGTAGTAGTTTCCTCGAAGAAAAACTATCGAAAAAATGTGAAAAAAGTGTAATGTGTTAACAAGAATAGTTTAACTGAGCTCCAAACAGAACTGATAATTTATTTAACTTTATATTACATTAAAATCCAACACCGAGAACAGAATAGTGAAAATGGTGTTCATAATATTATGTATTATATGTTAGTATTTTTTTTTTATGTTTTATTATAAATGATATTTAAAAAAAAGTTTGGTCAAGTGAGTAACGTTCTGCTGCATAGTAGGTCACTATAACGGTTGTATTAAATTTGAATCCTATCATTTTATGCGAAAAGCGATTCTGAAAGGAGATGATTTGTCACTCTGTCAGCTTAAGATACATTTTCCAGTGGGTGGTTATAAAGGCGGTTTATATTTTAATGACCTGAATACCCCAAAATTTAAGTTATTTTATAAATATTGTAAGCCAAACTTATGAAAAATCTTGTATTTAGTTTACAATTCTTACTTCTTAGCTACTTATACACATTATTTTTTTATATATTTTAACTAAAAAATAATTTGTAAATATTCATGATTTTGACGAATTTTCGACAATAATTGACAACTTAAAACTTTGAACATAAAATGCCAATAAAAAACTGTGCCTATATATTCTTATAATTTTTTAATCATTATAAGATTAACTTATGAGGAACTTTGTATACAATTTTCAATTATTTTGAATTGGCCAAAAAAACATTATCGATATTTATAAAAAAAAAAATAAATAAAAACAAAATATTTCAAATGCCTGTAAATAGCATTAAAATAAGTGAAATATTTTGAATATTGAATATTGTAAAAAAAAAAAAAATGCCCAATTTAAATAACTGGTGAACATTTCAAGTACCTACGTCATATACTTTTTGAATAATCTATACTATATAAGCAAAACACAATGTAATAAACACACTACATTTGATGTGAAAACGAAACATAATATCTAAATGTTCCTTTAGTAACAGTAAGTGTATATTTGTTTCATTTATTTCGAAAAGGGAACATAATAAGTTCCATAAAATAAGTTTTATGTCTCTTGTAAAATTTGAATTTCGACGTACAAGTATTATTTATTATAATATATTAAAATAATTGTTAAAAAGCGTACCTATAATTAAGCAGTGGCCCATACCCCATCTTTGAATGTGTATGTAGAATTGACGTCGAATCAATTATTATTGTCTACGTATAGGATATGTATATAGCTCAATAATCTGGATACTTCTACTAATTCTCAATTTTTTAGACTGTTCACCCATCGATTAAGTATATATAATTTTGTAATTAATCAATGGTTCTCCTATGTACCGAACAATGCGTCCCCTTACCATACCATCGCGGAATTTTTGTCGCGTGTTGCTCTATTAAGTTTACTATTAAATTTTGTTTTAATTCTTTGCTTTTTTTTTTCAATATATTTAATAACGTAATTTTTTTTACGACAGTATAAATGTTCTTTTTCGCCTTTTAGCGCTCCTCTAGGTATCAACGTTTTGGGATAGGTACAATTCATATTTATGAATTTATTAATCATATTAATTGTTATCTCCCATCTCCACAACTAAAAATAGATTTATTATGTAATCTTAACTGTGGACTGTTTTAGTAAGTACCTTAAAAAAGTATTTTTTAATTATGTGTGTTTTCCATCATTTGTAACTATAGTGGGAACTTTATTTTTTTCGAATCTGGAACAAGATACCGTTCAAACGCCCACTACATGTCAATGCACCACAATTGCCTATTGATTGCGCCGGCAAACAGTTACAAAAACCAAGAATAATAAATTATAAGTCTAGGACTGGGGTTTTAATGCCCTAAAAAATCTCAAAAATGCCCTTAAAAAATACAAAAAAGACTTAAAAAAACTCAAAAAAAATGCAATATAAAAATGCATTTATATTTATTATGGCTTAATAAAAAATTTTTAAAAATTGTAAAATACATTTTTTGTTATTTTACGTAGTTACTTAATTGTTTTGTTGAATTTCTGTTTTCTTAATCATTCATTATAAAATAATAATTAAAAGAAAAAATTGTTTAATATTTTAACTTGTTATTACCATTACATATTAGGCAATAGGTATATAATGGCAATAATTTAAGCGGAAAGCCGGAAAATCCTAGCTATGATAAAATTGTTATCAACGATAATCGATTGTCGTGCTACATAGTTTATAAATCGTATACCGTCGGGCCATCGTTTGCAGAAAATATCTTGTTAATCTCAACATTTTATGAACTAAAATTGTGAAAAATGCTCTAAAAACTAAGAAAATGCCCTAAAGTCTTCAAAAAATGCCCTAAAAATGAATTTAAGGTTAATTTTGACAAAAAATGCAAAAAAAAATCAAAATAAAAATTAATTTAAATTAATCAGCATCACCCAAAATGAATTTTATACTTACGGAGCAACGTTTTGAAACACTAGAAAAAAAATATGCATTTGCATCAAAATCCTAGCTCTAAATTTATAACCAATCATCGTTTAATAGAGAACCTTACACTGCAATTGAGCATTTTAAACTCGCTAGTTGTATTGGATTTATATATATATATTACATATATACATTTATTTTATATTAAAATTTTATTAATTTAAAATTATTTCACTAAATTTTAGATCGATATTCCGCATCGCTTGTCATCATTCCGAAACTGCAATTGAGTACAATAATATTATACGAATAAAACAAATGTGCACTGCAGCGTACCACAACATAGTACTTATATGTATTGTTATAATGCATAATGAGTTGTATCTGGTCGTGTGACCGACCTATAGTCAACAACTTTGAGAAAATTATAATATTATCATCATAGAGTATAATGTCACCAGTGACCACTCATTACTGCGATCAAATGCTCAACAGACACATTAAAGTGATCTGTATACCGTCAATAATGTATAAAATACATATTAAATGGTAATATATATTGCGACGTATATACCTATATGTATAACGTATTTATTTTAGCATAATATAATAGTGTACCGTTATAGTAAATCGGCGCCAACTATGCGTTACAATATTACGCTATAATTATTTATCACCTATGCCATGTGGCCGAACCTAAACGCCGCTTTACTATATCATTATATTATAATGTTTATTATCTGGATTGTATGGGAAAGCATAGAAATTTGCTCGAAACCACACAGCGGTTCTAAGAAATCATCGAAAACGAACTAGGCGGTGGAGTAAAACAGCTACATCGGCACTAGTTGACAAATTAATAAATAATTAATATTGATTACTACAACTATAACCATAATGCATTTTACCTATACAATGTATTGTTCTGATTGGAAATCGTAATCAATGATAAATTACGATGGATTAATCAAACTGAAACAAAAAGTAATGATAAAAGAAAATGTCCTGAACACGGGTATTTCTACAAAACAATATGAGGGCATATGCTGAATGGAGTCTCGATTATTTTTTTTTTTCAAAACATTTCATCATACTTCTTCTAAGTTCTCAATGTTTAATACAAACTTCTTGAGAAAGTTTTTAAAAAAAAAAAAATTGGAAAATGTGTTTTTTTTATTAAAATTTTGATGTCATTAACTTTCATATTATATATAAAAAAAAAATTACCAGGACTCATTAGTGTTTAAAAAGCATTGGAGGTTTCTGTATCAAACCACTGCAACTACTTAATGATACAAATTATAAATTATATAATAGTATTATTAAATTAATGAATTAATAAAAATTATTTTTATTTTTATGAAATGTTAAAATTAGGTTTCATCTTATAATAAGAAAAATACTACATAATCGTGTTATTTGAATTTGAAAAGGAACAATTTGAAATGCTTTGTAACTCGTGAGCAATCAGTGTAATCACTTGGAACATTTATTATAATACAATTTATTTCGAATCCATCGCAAAGGTATATACTATTGTTCCCACCTATATTTTCAATAAATAATATAAAATTAATTATTATATCAAATTATAGACATCCTAACTAATGCAACAATATTAAAGGGTGCTATTTGCATAAATCAATAACAAATTAAACAATGAATATCCAACAATCAGGACACGACTAAAAATTGATCGGTATGTAATAATATAAGATAACAGATTTATAATATATTTTAAGGCAAGCATGGCTATAGTAGCATTATTTTTTAATTAAAAAAATATGTTATAGGTACCGGATAACCAAAAATGCCAATTGACAGTGGTTACGATTAAAGTTTTAAAGTGTTTATGAATACAGATTGTTTTATAAGTTTAGTAATTCCTTGCTTATTATTTTTCAACTCAAATATTAAATATTATACATAAATTATATAATGATGATAATATAGTAAATTTTCATTTCCGCGTAAATATATGAAATGATTTTTTATGATATTTTATTTGTAGGAAACCTAAATTAAAAAGCACAAATGTATTGATATAGCTATTAATATTATAATTTTCGATTCAATAAAGTCATTACAATATAATAATTGTTTATTATTTTACATTCAACCAATAACAATTGTATTCGAGTTAAATTCTGGTTGACAACTTAAAATAATATTTGTTTGATCGTTAAAAGTAATATTATCGTACAAAATGTACAAGGTGAAAAAACATAAGATGTTTTCTTTTAAGATGGAACCACAATCACCACATTTTGTTAATAAACACCTGTAACGTAACCATTTACAGTAATAAAAACTTCTACGTAATAAGCATTGACTAAGACCACAGAGTTGTCTCGGTAAACTAATATTAAATGGAGAAAAGTAATATTGTTTTTTTTGTTTATTTCAAATGTTCGTTGTTGAAGCTTTGAATCATTCGAGTCGAATATACCTACAGGTATATGTGCGCTCCTAAAGTAGTCCTGATTATATATTTTTTAGTTGTATATAAATGTTTGTTTTAATAAAATAATGTTACAAGTCTCAAAAACTATTTCGATAATGTAATAAAAAATGGTTTTCACTTGTCAATTATTAGACAGCTGACAATTTTTTCTACGCATGTTTGGTGGTCTGATCTCGAAACGTATAACTTCATTTAATTTAATGGAATTAAGACTAATATGAACTTAAACTATTATTTTGTTATATAGGTTACTCACGTAGTCACGTGCGTGTTTTTGATACATTGAATCTTTTAGAAAAAAAAAAATACATATATTATTTTATTTGACTTTACATTCACTTAAAGAATAATCAAACAGTTTTAAACGCGTATTTTCAAAACTGTCAAATAAAAATTACTTTTCTTCGAAAAATGAGTTTTGAGATGCCCTTTACTTCATAAAGACAGAGTTTTAATTTCATAATAAAAAAAGTCCGTGATATTTTTCTATGACATTACGTATTAAATATACTGTTTTAGGCGAGTGTGAATTTAGTGTCCTACAAACGAAAAGACAATTTATTGTGAATTCTCGACGACGCGTACGCCTGGTTTTCCACGATGATGATGGATCTTGGAAAAGTGTCGGAGGTGTGTCGAATTACAGCAGGTTGAATAGTACAGAAATATATACAAGTGAATATATTATTATTATGCGCGCGTGTACTAAATAAATACGCACACACACAAAATATATATAATATTATATTAGATACGGCGCCGACGGTGTTGAGACTGCCATATTATAATAGTATTAAATACGACTATTTCGGGGGTACATATTAAAATATGTTAGCGCCACTGAGGAAACACCCTAGAAACGTGATGTACTCAATGATTAGGAATCATAATTTATTCGTTGCAGCTACGTATAATATATATATCGGTAATGAAACACTCAAAGTTTGACAACGTAGCTACACACTCTTTTACAGCACCCCATATTGCACACATTACGTCTTTTATATAACAACTAACCACTATATAAAACCGCTACGACTACAGATAACTGAAGACTTAATTCGCTCCGTTTAGCCCTCTCTCTCTCTCTCTCTCTCTCTCTCTATCCCTCTCTCGCCGGTTTCCTTCTCTAAGATTTTATATACGTCTCGCTCGCCTCTATAATATATCATATTATTATTATCATAAACTCGCTTATTTCTCGTCTGCAGTTTAAAACTTCAAACACGTAGGTATAGGTATTATAATACGCGTGTGTACGACGTGAACGCCCAAATACTACCTACGTGATGAACCGTTAACGTCTAAACGAAGTATAAGACGACTATGGCAAAAAGCTGTGGCGTGTCTTGGAAATCGTCTCGTTAACCAATGTGTTTCGCGATGGGCGTAAGTCAAAAAGTCGACCTAAACAAGTACATTTGTAGTATATAATATAATATCACTGTAACGAATGCTCTCGTCGACGCACACAATATGCATGACTGCCATGACGTGCGGGTTGACAGCGGCGATGAAGGATAACTCAAGCGGCGGCTTGAGTGAGCGTATTTACAAAAAAATTTCTAGGAATTACGATTGCGGTGGAAAGAATAATACTATGGAAAGACTGACTACGACAAATCGTCAAGACGATCACTGCGGTGTGGGTAAGTACGAATAAGTTTTCAAAATAATTCACTTACAGTTTTATGACGAAACAATTACTTAGGTATAGTGTTATGTTCGTTATAATAGTTGCTTTTTGTAATTTTACTAACGCAGTAGCATATTTTAATTAAATTACAGTAAGACTAGTAGATCGAAGACATCACAATTATTTAGGCATCATGTCATATTATTAGATAATTACGAACCGATTTGAAAATTCGAGAAATCGTGGTATGAACATTGAGTAAAATATTATGTTTTATGTCTCGATTCCGTCGCAGTTTGTTAATCACTACTATACATCAACGTGAAGACGTTCATAGCTATACGTCGTATTTTGTCTGGTAGTATTAGCTTTCCTTTAAATTGTTTATACTTGGAACCCTTTTTTGTGTCCACTTTTATCGGGGAACCCCTACGTTTCTTTTAAATTTTAGCTATTTTTATTTATAGTTTTCAACAAAAAGTTTGATAATTAGAACCCCTGTACTCTGTTTCAATATAGTCTTAATGCGTAAAATATATTTTCCCCCACAACTAATCTTTATAGTTAGATTTTTTTTCTAAGTAATTTTCTAGAACATTTTGAAAGTTTTGTGAAATCCTGAAGTGATCTTCGCGGAACCCCGGTTTAAAAAACGCTGAGTTAGGCGTATATATAATATAACAAAATATTATATTTTGTAGTACATTCGTTTTCTTATTGACTATTGTATTTTCATCCTATTCGAACAGTCAACAGTCTTCCTAAGGTCATAAATTAAACTACAAGCCCCCGGTTCAAGTGTAGGTACCTATCTAATAATAAATATATATATATATATAGGAGACCTGAAACCGACTAGACGGTTTGTTGCGTTTCAGTTTTATAAAATATGTATACGGATGTATCAAATGGTCCTATTTTTCTATAGAATAAATTATCATTTATTACGCGAAGTGATGTTCTTTTTTTTTTCTTTCCGAAATATTTTAGTAACACACTCGCGCCTCCGTCGGAATAATATAATCATTATACATTTTTGGTATACGTTGCGCGAAAATGTACGAAAATTCTTGTACTTTATATTACATCTATACAACCGTTGTGCGCATTATAAATTGTAATATATATATAAGCCGATATGTGTTATTTTTATATTATATTATTTATATATAACAATATATACGCTTATACGACAAAAACGACGGTTTCTCACGCAGTGCGATCGCTTTTATATTATCGACCATCACGAGCGTTATTCGCCAGTCTTGTCGCGGTGTATAACGACCGTCAGATAAACTTGCTTTACCCGACTTCGAGCTTAATATATATATGTGTCATGGCCTAGGTGTATATACGAGTGTACAAAACGTGATTTTTCCATTTCGTGACAACCAGAAAACGCGCGCGGATGTTTTTTTTTCGACGATTTCCGAGAATCCTCTTTTGTGAAGCACGCGATGATGAACGACGCGTAAACGTTTTTCGAAATTATTTCCGTGCCGGGTAGATAGGTATTTGCAGGTTTGTCAATCTCACATCACTCCCTATTTGTATAGAAATATAGGTTGACAACCCGTGACAGTGAAAAACATAACTCAGTGGAAAATTGTTCAACTCGCGCGATTCGCAATTATATTATATATATATATCAAATCCTTATAGAGTGTATTAGAGGTTATACGAGCACACGACAATATATAATACAATATTATGCACTCGCGTGATATTATTAATTTGACGAAACGATTAAAACGACGTGCATTATGCGTGATGGGTTACTGCTATATGTAGACCGGCATTCTTGATCTCGTTTTCGATATTTTTTCACAAAAAAAAATGTCCGGCGCGGATATAAATAACTTTAAATTCATACCGATGACTTATAGAAATTCTTCTAAAAGGTCGAAAGGTATCGATACGATTTATAACGCTTTCGACGACTTTTAAAGTTTTCGTTATTTGCGGTATTATTTATTGAACACGCGGAATTTGCTTGCATATTTTATTTTACAACTACTGCAATCCTGAAATACTTTAGTCGCCGCACATTATTATAATAATATTAGGTATACCTGTTTCGCTTGCAGGCGTTTAATTATCGTACCGCGTTAGACGACGAACCTCTCTTTTGGACGGTAATAAAAAAATATATTTGTAATAATAATTAAACGGGTACCTACGTGGTATAGGTTAACCTAAAGCGTATAATATGTATGACCTATACCATTTGGTCTAAATATTATTTACTATCTATTTCACGGGTATTACCCTACAATCCATTTAAATAATTTTAAATACAAATCATCGTTCACAGAGTATTGTTATTGACCGATTCGTAATAATTACATTTTCGTATAATATTACTGCGCGTCGTTGTCTGTGCTCGTAAATAATATATAGGTACCTAAGCACTAGATAGTGTGTTGTGTAGAATTTTTTTTTTCGTTCGAAACGATTGTGCCATCGCAGTTAACGATTTAATGGAAAAACTGTGTAAGTATATTATTATGTATAAGCAAAACGAGATTTTTTTATTCTGGTCGTCGAGTGAAAAACCAAAAAATTCAAAATGTGTTTGGAACTAAACTTTACGTATGATTTAAAGTGTAAACACGGCGCCACGTCGTTAAATTCCTCAGTAGGTGTTACGCGTATATATTATAATATAATAATGCCATAAACCGCGAGCAACGAAAACTAAACCTGATAGTTTTAGTTGCTCGCTCATACCTGTTACTATGATAATAATAATTTTGTCGTCACATAATCCTTTGTGTTTAACATTAATTATTACCAACATGCCTATATAATATTATATACGATTACACGTCATTACATAATATGTATAACACAATTACGTTTACTTGTAGTTTGTACACTTATGTACGGCAATAATTTAGTTTTGAAGTTTTTTTGCCCCTTTATACATATACAGTTATAATGTCATTGAAATACTCTGTATACCGTATAAACCGAACAGACTAAAATTTAACAACAATAATAATATTATATTAATTAATTTAATCATACACAGGATTTCATGACTAATGTTTCTGGAGTTTAAAACAAGCAATAATATACATTTCGACGATTTATTTTAAAATATAAATTAGCATGATAAGTGTAGGTACTTAAATATACGTAATATATTATGTAATATGTATGTTACATAAATTATACATATTTGCGAACTTTTTTTGACCCTTTGAAATTTGAATTACATATATATTATTTTTACTCGATACCAATTTATGCCGTTAATATAAACGAAAATTGTTTGATATTATTTTTAAGAAATTTAAAACGTGTTAACGTTGTGATTTTGATATTATAGGCAGGTACACGTTATTTATTATTAACTCGTTATCGTACTACACTCACCATTATTTTTAAAAATTTCTATCGAACGCATTTAATGCATATTATGCTTCTGAAATTAAACAACATGAAATTTATATTAAGTAGGTATATTTAATAAAATCTAAAACTGTTTTAAGCTTATGCAAACTATTCATATACGTCTTTATTAGTTTTTAATATTATGACATATACATATCATATACACTCTATAACAGGGATGTCCAAACTTTTATTGCTCACGATCTAATAAAAATAAACTTCACCTTTGAGGATCTGCTTTCATGGGACATTTTTTAGATTCTGAACGGAGTGATGAATGTATTGATTTAAGATTTTACAATGATGTGAGTTTTTTTTTTTTGTGTGTCTGTGTATAGCATAACTAGTCGAAATAATGCTCCAATTTCAAATTTTGGGGGTTGTTTCCGATGTAAAATAGAACATCCTTAATTAAAAAAACAATAATAAATTTTAGTATAAAGTTGTACAAGTGTCAAAATACAGCGATATATTTTAATTCAAATAGTAAATATTTTCTCCACTCTCTTTAGGCGAAATAGTTTCAAATAGGTCATTTTTCCCACAATATAGTACCTATTACTTAAATAATCATAAAACATTTTCTTTGAAACTTGCTACTCATTACAGCGTCTTTCTTTTGATATTCCGATCGAAACACGTCGCGTTTGAAATGTTTCGTTGTATTATATACTGTCGACATTTGCGTGTAGTTATAACACGCCAACACGGATACCTATACCATAGTTCAATAATAAAATTACGTTATAAATACGTTTTTTCATAATTTGAATTTTTCAATATAAAAATACAAAAATTTACCTAAAACATACATTCGTATATAGGATCGTGTAATTAATAATTATATTATAGACACCTATGTACATATTAAAATTTATTGTAGACGTGCACACGTGCGCTTAGTTATTAATAGTTATGGTAGGTACCTGCCTGCTCTTTAGAAACACTTGGAAATCAATTCTTAAGTACTCCTACAGTATGCCTCCAAAACACCCGTCACATCGTATAAAATTGCAGTGGGAAGATGGGTACAGCTGTCGCATTGAAATCATTGGACCAAAAATATTACATATTATCATCTCGTCTAAATCATCGCATTGTTTCACATATTATCAAAAAAAAAAAAAAAGCGGGCAAGTGGGTACCGCTCTGCTGTACATTAGATGCCATGTGGATTACTATTATACATTATAGGAGGGTTAAATTTGAATCCAATGATAATTATCATTGTATACGAAAAACGATTCTGAACGAAGATGATTTGTCAGCCTAGGATATAAATTTCAGTGGTTGGTGAAAAAGGTGGTTTATGTTTTAATGGTCTGAATACATCAAAATTTAAGTTTTTTTATAATTATTATTAGCTAAACTTAAGGAAAATCTTGTATTAAATGTTCAACTCTTAGCTACTTATACAAAAGATTTGTATGAATTACAACCATAAAAAAAAATCGGTTTGGTCGAAAACTGGTTTTGCGTCATTTTTTTTTCGTTTTTCTCGATTTTTTTGAAAACTGTTGGAAAATATTAACTTTTGGCCTTTATAATGCACCAAGGATATTCACTTTTACATCGGAAACCACCCCCATAGTTTGAAATTGGAGCATTATTTCGACTAGTTATGCTGTACACATACACAAAAACAAAAAAAAACAAAAAAAAAAAAACACACATCATTGTAAAATCAATACATTCTTCACTTCGTTCAGAATCTAAAATTATTTACCATAAAACACGCTAGCTATCTGTTAATATCTAATCAAAGAATATAGTACGGCAGTAGTATAATTATGCGGCCATATTATAGGTATTGAGATTTAATTACCTTCCTATTTTTTATTAATTATTACTTGTATGGTGAAATAAGTCTCATGGGGAACAAAAAAAGTTCATTAAATAGAAAATTTCGTTCAATGAAGTTCATAGTTATATGGAGGTTTCACTGTAGAATATAGATAGGTACTTACACTTGGTACAGATGAAAATATTTTTTACACTGCTACCGTTGATAGTGAACATCTCGTGTTTCCCATAAAATAATATAGCTTTGACGACACAAGATACTTGTATTATACAACTTTTGGTTCTTTTAGATTGTGAACTGAGTGATGAAAGTATTCATATTACAATGATGTGAGTTTTATTTTTGTGTCTGTGTACAGCATAACTAGAAGAAATAATGCTCCAATTTCTAACTTTGGGGGTGGTTTCCGATGTAAAAGTGAATATCCTTGGTGCATTATAAGGGTCAAAAGTAAACATTTTCCAACAGTTTTCAAAAAGTATGCGGTTGATAATAGTAATGTAGTTTTTACCAGATTTATGTTTGTAACCTGGTAAGTGGTTAAAACCTGGTTACTTTTTTATGGTAACGACCACATACGTGGTATAAAAAATGTTACCAGGTTTAAATCACTTACCAAGTTACAAACATATATCTGGTAAAACCACAGTACTTTTATTTTAAAAAAAAATCCAGGTTTAAACCACTTACCAGGTTACAAACATATGTATTTATTTTCTTGATTTTATTTTATTTTTTTTTTTATTTTGTTATATTTTATTATATTTATTAAATTTTATTATTTATTATCATTTTATTTTATTTTATGTCTTTTATTTTATTTTATTATATTTATTTTCTGGATTTTTTTTTATTTATTTTGTTTTATTTTATTTAATTTTATTATTTTTTATCATTTTATTTAATTTTATTTTTCTATTAAAAATCGAGAAAAACAAAAAAAAAATGACGGAAATACGGGAAATTTTACGCAAAACCAGTTTTCGACCAAATCGATTTTTTTTTATGGTTGTTATTCAAAAAATAAACGCTGTAAATCCTTTCTTACTTATTTTATATTTTTATTTTAATTTTATATTTATTTTATTATATTTTTTTTATTATTTTTTATATATGACGTCATCGTTGTTTTTATGACGTCATCTTAGATTATATATTATGACGTCATCGTGTTTTATGACGTCATCGTATTTCATGACGTCATCGTATCTTATGACGTCATCGATGATAATAAATTATGACATCAACGTTGTTTTTATGACGTCACCGTGTTATATGACGTCATCAATAATTGTTTCAATAACATGAATCAAAAAAAAAGTTACCAGGTTTAAACCACATACCAGGTTACAAACATATATCTGGTAAAAACCACAGTACTTTTATCAACCGCATACTCGATATATGAAACATGGTAACGATCACATACGTGGTATAAAAAAAGTTACCTGATTTAAAATTAATCACTGTAAATCCTTTCTTACTTATTTTATTTTTTTATTTTATTTTTATATTTATTTTGCAATTTTTATTTTATTATTTTTTATATATGACGTTATCGTTGTTTCTATGACGTCATCGTTATATGACGTCATCGATGATTATATATTATGACGTCATCAATATTTTTATGACGTCACCGTTTTATATTACGTCATCGATGATAATAAATTATTATAATTAATTATACTTGTATGGTGAAACAAGTCTCACAGAGAACAAAGAAAATTCATTAAATAGAAAATTTCGTTCAAAGAAGTTCATAGTTACATTTAAAAATTTTGTATATATAATTTATAAAATATTTTGTATAAGTAGCTAATAGTTGAAAATTTAATACAAGATTTTCCTTAAGTTTAACTAATAATATTTATAAAAAAACTTAAATCTTTATGTATTCAGACCATTAAAACATAAACCACATTCTTCACCAACCACTGGAAATTATACCATAAGCTGACAAATCATCCTCGTTCAGAATCGTTTTTCGTATACAATGATAACCTGTTAACTTTTTTATACCATGTATATGGTCACTTTCCATGTTTCATATACCGAGTATGCGGTTGATACAAGTAATGTAAACCTGCTAACTTATTTATGACAATGACCACATACGTGGTTTAAAAAGGTTACCAGGTTTAAACCACTTACCAGGTTACAAACATATATCAGGTAAAAACCACATTATATTTTATTAACTGTATACTCGGAATATGAAACATGTTAACGACCACATACGTGGTATAAAAAAAGTTACCTGGTTTAAAACACTTACCAGGTTACAAACATATGTAGTTATTTTCTTGATTATTTTTTTTTATTATATTTTGTAATATTTTATTATATTTATTTTATTTTATTATATTTATTTTATTATATTTTATTATATTTATTATATTTATTTTCTTGATTTTTTTTGTTTTATTTTATTTAATTTTATTATTTTTTATCATGATATTTTATTAT
>VUJU01005147.1:0-15010 GCA_009835225.1 Aphis craccivora
TGCTAAGTCTCGCGCTCATGCCAAATTTAAGTCATCCCAGCTATTATCAGATTACAAGCATTTTTCACTTCTTCGCGCTAAATTTAAATTCATCTCCAAACAATGCTTTTATTATATGTTTTATTAGAAAAAACCGCTCTTCTCAATCTATACCTTCATGTGTTTCACTACATGGTAAACAAAGTATATCTTTTCCAGATACTGCTAACCTTTTTGCTGCATATTTTTCCTCCGTGTTCACCCAGCCTTCACTGACTCCATCCCAAACATTACATCCTATCTGCCTCTTTCCGCTCCCGTCTAATGCCTATTTTTCGATCAGTGACGTCTACAAATGCTTATGTTCTCTTCGTAATGTTAAGTCTGTTGGTCCTGATGGTATCCAGGCCGATTTCTTGTACAAACTTCGATCTGTTCTTGCAGAACCGTTATGGTTATTGTTTAGGCGTTCAATTGTCTCGGGTATTTTTCCGTCTGCACTTAAACTTGGCTCTATTAGACACAATATTTTACACAGATTTCTCCAAGGCTTTCGATCGTGTTGATCAAAATCATCTTATGTCGATTCTAGACTCTAGGAATCGGCGAACCACTACTTTCCTGGTATCGCTCATACATTACAAATAGGATCCAATGGGTAATTGTTAATTCTACCTCTTCAGACCGCTTTACCCTCTTCTCAGGTGTACCAAAAGGTGCTGTTCTTTCTCCTCTTCTGTTTGCCCTTTTCATAAACTCAGCGAACTCCGTCCTCCAGCATGCCAAACTTCTTATCTTTGCTGATGATATGAAAATCTTTTTCCGTATAAAATCCATCTCTGACTGTCACCTTCTTCAATACGACCTTCAGTGATTAGTTGCTTGGGGTGAATCTTTGGGGCTAGCTCTTAATATAGCTAAATGTTAAGTAATGATTTTTAGTCGTATTAATGCTGTGGTCGTGCATATTTACACCGTCAACAATACCGCCTTAACAACCTGTAATAATTATGTAAAGGATTTAGGATTTACTCTCACACGGAACCTGTGCCCTAATATGCATATTCAGATAATATGTTGTAAGGTTCTTAAACTGCTAGGCTTCATAAACCGTGTTTCTTCAGACTTCCACTTGCTCTCCCTTCTAAAAACTCTTTTCTGCTTCTTAGTCCGTCCCATCCTTGAGTATGGTTCCGTCCTCTGGGACCCGTCCACCGCTTCCATACGTAGCATGATAGAAAGAGTTTAAAGAAAATTCCTCCGTCAAGCTGCTTACAAACTAAAGATAGTCTGTCCACCTCACGATTACACACCAATCCAACGCCTCTTTTCTTTAGAAAGCCTCACTGATCGTCGTCATTCAGCTAACTTGACATTTCTATTCAATCTTCTTTCATCTAAAATTGACAGTCCGGAATCACTATCCCGTGTCTCATTTAATGTCCCCTCTCGCCTTACACGATCATCCGTTCCATTTCATATACCTTTCTCTTCCTCAAACTACTTTCTCAACTCACCGATCATCCGTTTTATGCGCATTGCCAACACTGACCCTTCATTCTCTCTCTGATATTGAGCCACGTTTCCATAAGCTATTAAAACTATTATTATTATACTATTATATTCATGTATTAAAGGGTTCGTCCCGTATTGCAAAATAAATAAATATTTTATTATAGTAAATATTTATTCATATATGAATTTTTCTGTACATAGCAGAGTTTTGGCCACCTGCATAATTTTTATTATTATTTTTAATTTTTATTTATTAATATAATATTACCATATTTTTTATACATTTTTATTTATTATTATTTTATTTATTTTGATCGCTTGAATTGTTCTGTATAAACATAAATGTATAATGTATTATTAATCGTACATTTTTTTATAAATTAATGGTTATAGAAAATACAAAATGTAAGTGGCGGGTGTCAACTAAACTTGAGTGGCGGGGGAATTGCCTTCCTGGCGGGGGTCAGCTAGACCAGAACCGTTATTTTATTTATTAAAAATACAAATAGTCACTAGGTATCTATATTATAAAGCATTATAAGAACTCTGTTATTAAGTCACTAAAATTACATTATTATTTAGTGTATATATATATAAAAACATAATAATAATATATATAACTTAATGATACACAAAATGAGTGAGAAACAATTTGAGCCCCATTATGGGCATCTATAGTTAAACAATTGAACCAATTAAGAATATGTATCAATTTATTATGAATAGGTATTACAATAAATTTAATTAGTGATTTCTATTAAAACTCTTGAAATTATGAATGTTAATTAAACCATTAGTATTTATAAATTGATTAGGTACAGAATTTTTTGGTACAACCCAAACAGAGATTCAAACATTTTTTTAGGGATCAATTTTTCAAAAGTGTTGATTGTTTATTGGACTAAATAAATAAATTTCATAAATTTACACTCAAAATGTATCATCAATGTATAAATTATTATCAAGGTTTTGCCATTTAATATTTTGATGGCTTAACATTTTAACAGTCTAATAAAATTAAGTTTCAAAATATTCTAAGTTTTGAAGCATTTGAAACTAGTTTAAAATTATGATTATTGATTTGCATTAAGATTTTTTAATAAAATGTATGTTCTTAATAATAACTATGATTTATTTCAAATGAATGACTTTCAACATTTTTCTGTTCTTTAATAATTAAAATAATATTTAAACTAACAGCAATACCCTTACATAATAATATTATATTATAATATATTTACAACTTCTTGAAGGATCATGGCTGACACTTAAAAGAAAATATATTAAGTTTTCTAGAACATTACTTCAGAAAATAGATATTACAATACAATTTTACTGCAATTAATACATTTTTATAAATTTAAAAGGGTGTTATAATAATAGGTACTTTAAATGATCCTCCAATTAATTTGTAAGTGACATGTATAAAAATATAACACGTAAAAACCCTGTTAAAAAAAATACTGTTTGCATTTTTTAAATGAAAATAAAACATTCAAAATTAAACATTTAAATATTGTATTAAACTATTGTTTGCAGTTCATAACTGTACTGTCAATTAAATATTATATCAATATATGTATATAAATTTATATTTTAATACAATTCATTAATTGTTAAATATAAAGTTATTATGCATGTATATAACTATATAAGTACACAATAATACAATTTAAGTAAAAATCCATACATATTTATATAGTTACAGAAGAAAGTTAATAAAACAAAACAAAGCATTTTAATTTAATAATTTATAAGTTACTATAATTTTTATTAAATACATAATTTATTAAAAAAAAAAAAATAATAGTAGCTACATAATTAAAAAAAAAAAAGTTATTATAGTGTGGAAACACAAATTATTAATATAATAATTAAAAAAAACAATTAATATACTTTTTTCATTTACTAATTAATTATATGAAATGTGTTGGTTACTAGAAATATATAAAATTTAATAAATATCGAAAAAACATAATTATTAAATAATATCTTACATAACAACAAATTGTAGTATTTGTTGTATATTGAACCACATATCAATACAATAATAAATGAATAGAAAAATAGCACACCTACTTTTATGTATTTAAAAATGTATAAATAAGAATCTATTAATCTATATGGAGTTATTAAAGTGTTTTGAAAACTCAAAGATGAAAATTAATATTTTTTTAATTTATTTATAGTATTATTAAAAAATTAGCTTAGTTCAAAATGATCAAATCTTATGAATCTTATTGAATACTACAGTCAGGGCTTAATTTATTATTTTATTTTTTGGTTTCAGATAAATCGGTCTTGTTAATATCAGTATCTATATTTTCAGAAGCTTCTGGTACACATTCTGATATCCACTTCAAGTAAGGTGTATTACCACTTTCAATCTGTAAATAAAATAAAATGCATTAGTGTTTACTAGAAACATTTAATAAAACTATATTATTTTATAATGCTATTTGTATAAACTATAAATAATTTCAAATAGCAAAAAGTTAACCATTTCTTTTATACATATTAATTTAAAATAAAAACTTTTAAGTAACAGTAACTATAATAGAGTACTAACTTTAGTAGAAATTACTTCACAGACTTCATATGGGTGTGCAGACCTAAAATGTATTAGTTTTTAAACATTAATCAATAAAATTTAGTATTTGTACAATAGTAATCAATCTATTAAAAAAGCTAAATACTAAAATCAACACTAAAACATATAAAATAAAAACAGATTTTAATCTTAGGTTTTTAGATGTAAATAAAAAAAATTGCAATTAAGAGGACGCTACACCCGCATGTGTTGTCTCCGTCTTACAAATGTACAACATAGCAAAAACTGTTTTGCGCGGGACAACTTTTCTCGCACCATATTTGTTGTAGAACTACCAAATTTTCACAACACGTAAAGAAGAACATTATCTATGCAAAAACGTGCCTATATTTTAGATAAAATAACTACAATAAAAGTTATTTGCTTATAAACATTTCAGTTTTTTTGTTCTTTTAATTTGCTTATAAAAAATGATTGGTTTGTGCTACAAAAAAAAGAGCACGTTGTTGCATAGATAATGTTCTTCTTTATGTGTTGTGAATATTTGGTAGTTTTACAACAAATATGGTGCGAGAAAAGTTGTCCCGCGCAAAACAGTTTTTGCTATGTTGTACATTTGTAAGACGGAGACAACACATGCGGGTGTGGCGTCCTCTTAATGTAAATAAAATGATAATATAGACAAAAAATAATTGTATTTATATGATAAAATTTTTATCCATAAACTTTTTATACTTTTAATAATGATAAATACAATGGTTGTATCCAAACTTAATTTGTAGGTCATGCATAATAGTGCTGTATCTAGAGATATCTCTAATGGGGTTACAGCAGACCTTCTCCCAAATAGGTTAGGTTAATTTTTTATTAGGTATAAAAAAACAATTATCCTATTAAAAGATAAATAAATAATACTTATACGATTATCAATTATTATAGATAAAAATTCAGACAATGAAAATCAAAAATGTAATATGAAATTAGAAACTGAGTAAACAAAATTATATTTTGCGTCACAATTTAAATTGTAAAATTAGATCAAACTTTTAAGGTCGTGCCTATGCATGATAGACACACCTATAATAAATACATTTTTCTAAGTATACGAGACGAGTAGAGTATTGAATTATTTGCTGTTTGTATGAACTATATAAATTTATTACTTATAAGTTATAATATGTTGACCATAATTGTTAAATAGACAAAAGTTATCATCTTATCAATATAATCAATTTCATTCTTACTCAATCAAATAGTTAAAATTATATATTGCATAATTATAACTTAAATAATTTTTAGATTGCTTTGATTTTATATTAAGTATATGAAATCAAAGATTATTTGTAATCTGAAAAAAAATTGTATTAATGTAAATAACATAGCCAATTATAATTTTATATAATACAAAATTTAAGTTTAAACTTAAACTACCCAGGTTGTTTAATTCATTTTATTAATTAATTAATAATTTGTTCTATTATATAAAGTTTTAAGTAGTCTATTTATTTAATAATAACTTTTAAATTTTAATTAAATATATTTGTATACAATATGTATCAGGTT
Organism: Aphis craccivora; assembly: GCA_009835225.1. NCBI lineage: Eukaryota > Metazoa > Arthropoda > Insecta > Hemiptera > Aphididae > Aphis > Aphis craccivora. Next base: position 5,609 of record VUJU01005147.1, read on the forward strand.
AGGCAGATTTCATAATCTATTGCTCAATATTTAAATCTATAGTGAGCATGGGTCTTCTTATAAACAAGAATTAGTAGCTCTATTAGTAACCATTCAATTTTCATAAATCATTATATCATTATATTAATCAACTGTTTTTGCTACCCAAGTAAAAAAACACGATGTATAATTTAATTTTCTTTAGTTACCAAGAGAATAATACTTACTTAACATAATTAGTCAAATCTTCTATTCTTGAAGTTCGAGTTTTAATAATCTATACATAAAAAAAATAATATTTTAATATTAAATTTATACAAAAGTTAATAATTAGTTATTAATTAATAATTAATAATAAAATTTTCAAAACAGTTTTAATATAAATATTCATATTAATAAGAATTAAGATTATTGTAATTTTACTATTATTTTATGGTATGGTGATTAAAATGCAAATGTTGACAAATATGTTATAATTTAAACATTTTAGTAAAATTATTTTAAGATATAATTTTACACAAAATATAAATGGATAAAATTACATTCATTTCACTAGCCATTAATTTAAACCATGTGTATAAGGTATATTAGAATCTTGTTACATCGAGAACCTTTATAATCAATTATAATTAAATACAAATATACATTCCCAGAATGTAATTTTATTATTTGACAATTTAAATACTAAAAGCAATTTATTGACTACCTATAATTTATATAATATATCTTACCATCAGTATTTCAGAATCTTCATTTACTTCACCTTTCCATTTATAAATTGATGTAACATTAGGGATCAAGTTTACACAAGCTGCAAGATCTTTCGTTATAATACCACTGTAATTTACATTTATACAAATTATATTTGTACTAAACAATAATTTATAGATTATTTTTACTTTATTTACTATTGCAATTTTATAAGACTCGGTAGACATAGTAAATAGTTACTTTTAATTTATTATTATTACTTAACTCACCGAGCTAAAATTTTTGCAAATTCAATTGATGGTGCAGTAACATGTACAATAGAATGTATTCCGCATTTGTACATTATGGATTTGCGTCACGTAGTCGATTGGTATTAAAAGCAAAATAATTTTTAGTCTCCTCTATGATAGAACTAAAAAAATATATATACTTCTACATCATTCATTTGCATTCGAATTAAATGGTGAGTACAACTTACAAGTTACTCACTTCTTTGGTCACTGTTCCTTAATATATTAATCGGAATTATTTTTGATCGACAACAATCCTGAAAAGAGCAAATAGTTAATAATTTAATACATTTAACTCTTTCAAGAGAATTCAATTATTCAACATTACAGTTTACTTGTGATTTAAATCAGCAAGTGATAACGTTTATCGTTGTCATTAACAAGGAAGATAATATAATTTTTAGTGATAATAATGTAATCAATATCATTATGTTTTTTTTCATAGATTTTTATAGGTATAGTGTGGAAATCCATGGTTTTCTTAATTAATACACGATTTAACGATTGTCCGTTGTTATGATAACCAAACTGATCCAGATAATTGATTGATTTTATTAATTTCTTGGATGTTTTATGCGATTATTGTAGTTTCATTTTAGATTTTGAATTGTTGTATTAGTTATTAACTATCTACGGTGAAGTGTTAAATTGAGTTGTATTATACAATATCATTGCAACTTAATTTTAAAGTAAGTATTATTATTATATTTTAAATGTAATTTACTAATAGATTCAGATCCAGCACTAGAGTTATGGGCTTGATAAAAATCAAATTACAATGCTTCTACTATTTAATTCCTTCACAATATCTTATTATCATAACAACAAATATTTTGCTTAACGGAGTATACATTATTATCAAAGTGATCAATTGTGACCGGGTTGACTCATTTATTTAGTTATAGTGGTTGGTCAAAAAATGTATCATTGTTATACTGTCACAGTTTGTTTTAATTTTAATATAATTTGACATCCTTGAATATTGTTTTTAGGGTTAGATGTATACAAAATAATAAAATAAATTAAAAATAGTTATAGTTCGATTTCTAATAGTGTATCTATATGTGTTGGAGCTTGTATATATGAATTTATTGTTTCCTTGATACCTACATAAATATATTATGAGAATAAAAAGGCGGGGAAGTGGGTATCGTTTTGCTATACAAAAGACGTTGAGTAAGTCACTGTAATGAATGTGATACTTTTGAATTCAATGATTTATCATTATGTATGAAAAAATAATTCTGAACAAAGGTGATCTATCAGCACTACCTATCAAGTATTATGTATTTTAAAATTGTTATAATGTTAAGTAATTTATTTTACTAATAATTTAGTTTCTAACTATTTAACTCTGTATTAAATTGTCAAGCAGTAACTATAAAAATAACCATTTCATAACATTTCCACTGCCTACAAAATAATTTGTGCATTTGTATTATTAAAAAAATATTTCTACACATTTATTAGAACAACACATTTAGGATCTTATATTATATTTTTAAGCTTTTTGATTAAATGAAAATTTTTTAATCATTAATCATAAAAAAGTGGGTAAGTGGGTACCGCTCTGCTGTACATTATATGCTGTATGGATCATTATTATATATTATATGAGTGTTAAAAAACCACATCATTAGGTATATAATCAATAATTTTATTTTTATGCCCAGAATGTAAAAAAAAAAAAAATAGGATTTATTTTAAGCTACAGAAGTAATGTTTTAATTATTTAATATTGTGGGGTACACAGTTAAACTCCTTGAATCCTCCTTGTTTTGCTTATAAATACTAGTAAAATAATATTACAGTATTACTACAGCTTTATACCACAATATTGGTGTATTAGTTTATAGTTACATCAAAAATAATATGTTTTTTTTCATTTTGTTCTCAGAAAGCTGTATTTCTTTTCAACAAATATGGGCATGTTATCTTCACTTGTAAGTTCAAAAATAAATTCATTGATATTTTTTACTAATGTGTTTAGAAGCAAATTAACTTTATTGTAACTTTTTTTTAAGTGGACTATTTATGAATACTTTTTCTATGTTGATATTGAAAGTATTCAATTAAAAAATTAACTAAAATTATTAAATGTACATTGAAAAGTATTTTTAAACACTTTAATTCTCTAGGAAATACACACAGAAAATTATTGATGCTTTTAAGGTACTGGTTTTTTCATAGGATATAACGATAAAATGTTGTAGTATTATGAGATACTATAATAATTACTGAGAGGCTTTTTTAAATTTATTATTAGCCATCTGGTTACCTATCTTTATACATCTGAATAATAAGCTTAATTGGTAAAATAAGTAAATATTAATTTAAAAATAATATGGTTAAGAGGTCTCTCAATTGTGAGTTTTCATTACAAAAAATATCAGTTATGTTAAATGTATAACTAATAATGATCTACATTTTTTTATTATTAAATAAGTTAGCCTTACGTATAACTAGTGATATTTCAACGTTTTTTGAATTTCCGGATTATTTTTGGATGATTGAAATGGTTAGTTAGTTGGTTATTAATGTGTTTATAATTAAGCTTTAAAAGTTTAGTGACAGTAGGTATTTTCAATGAAAACCGAGTGAAGAGTATAAACTATTATTGGGAATAGGTATAGTCTAATAGATAATGCAGAAGACCCCTGGGTCAACTGGTCAAACCTTATAGGTAACTGCAATTATTTTTACAGTTATATACCTAATTCAAAATAAGACCGTGGCCCGAAGGCAACCAGTTTTTGTCCACGACGGTCAGGCATTTAGTCCCCACCTAGTCAAACAATTCCAATCGGGTATGCTAGTGCTACAGAACGAGACGACGCCCATGCACACAACTTGGCTGCCAAGTCACGATCTTATTTTGAATTGAGTTTAGTTTGGTAGTTATACTTTGTCTACTGAATTAATATGCTAATTCTATACATCCCCACACAACAATCTACCATCGAGTCTGTTATAATATAGCTGGATGGAGATGCATTGAACTAATTTTTGTTGATACGTCACATGTTCTCTCTATCACTGGACAGAATTAGTTGTATTTCTTGATATTGAAATCTGATGGAACGTAGAGTTGGTCATTGAGTGAGTGTATTTCACATTTAGTTATCAAAATAAATTCATAAGATATAATATAAAAATATTTATAAATAGAACACAAATTAAAAATAAAATTTTTTAATTTCCTAAAAATAGTATCAGCAATGGAAAATTGAGATTAAACATTTCAGTTCAATTCTCCATTTAGAATATTATATTGAGATTGTAATTGTAAATATATATAACTATTGTTAATGTTGACAAAAGACATAATAAAATTAAGTATTTTATATTTTATTTTCCACTATAAACATTTTATTGTAATTAAAATTAACAAGTCGGACCAAATAAAACAATTATTATTTTAATTGTCAAATAACAATCATTAATTTAATTTTGTTGGTTATACTATCTTATATTTTATTTAGTTTAAAGTCTGCGCTCTTAACCTGAGTGGTAAATTGATTATTAAAACATACTATACACATATAGCCATGTCTCATCTTTATATATTAATATAGGTAAAGTATTATGGTTATTATTTATTAAATATTATTGTGTTATAGTTTATCAAAATAAAATAAATAATAACAATTTATTGCTGTAGTTTTTATAGTTTAATGTATTGGATTTAATATATTGGATATGAATATAATTTTAACAATCTGGTTTGTTTATTTATATATTATAGGTATCCTTTAGTTTAGGCGTGTATGCAGGGTTGTACGCAGCACAAAACTACGAAGTAAGCTTTATTTATTTTCTTGATTTTTTTTATTTTCTAATGTTTAACTTATAAAATATGTTACAGGTAGCTAAAGTTGATGAACCTGGAGTAATAATAGACAAAATGAAAAAATATATAGATGAAATAATGAAGCCCAAACCTTAAATTACTTAAAATTTTAATTAAGTTATTAATACTTAAATCGGAAATATAACTTAAAATATATTTATATAATTATTAATAATTATAATTTACAAGTTATATTTTCAATTTAAGTATTAATAAATAATAATGTATAAGTATTGAGCTAATAAATTATTTGTTACATAGATAAATTTTATTATTGGAAAATATGCTTGTACTTTTGTTGGTTGACCTTTGTATATTGTTTTAATTCCCTGTTTAAAAGCAACAATGTTATTTGTTATTTAGGTAGTTCTTGTTTGTACTCTGTTTAAAGTAAGAAACATAGTTAGGTCAGACAACACCCATTTGTCTATCCCTACCCAGGTCCACCATCTGTAAGCCAACTGTATAAAGTGACCACACATTTGCATAGTAGTCAGCGGCCGACTAAGTTTCTTATTTTAAACAGAGTATATTGTTGTTCAATGTTAATCAACTTTTGATACTAAAAAATGCAAATATTATTCAAAAATACATATCTGGTATCCTTTATATTATACCCAAACAAATATGTACTTCATATTTCCTAAATATGAATGTATTTAACCTCTTATGCTTTGGTAAATTTATCAAAATATTTATCTATGTGTCATAACCAAATTCAATGAAAATGTATTTTACTAAAATAAATTGAATGTTAAGATAAAGGTCACAATAATGAAAAAAAAAAACAATTGATTTCTACCAAAATATAATAGTAATATAAAGTAAAAATACACAAGAATAAAAATATTAATAAGTATTATGCAATGCATATTTTTAAAGGCACCCTTGAACTAATGTTTTCATTATGCTTTAGCTGTTTTTGGATTCTTAAATATTACACATGCTACATTTATTAAATGTTATAAATGTTATACTACTATAAAATTATTAGAATAAATAATTTAATTAAAAAAATGTGGCAATTATACAAAATTATCGAAAATATGCTATGTTGTTAAATGATTTAATACACATATTATACCTATAAAAAAAAATTGAAATATAATCACAATTTCTACACGAGGCAGTTATTTGTCGTTTCAGTTTCATAATATAGCTCATAAATTCTTTTAATTGTATTTTTGATTAACTTAAAATAAAACCACCTCCAGAGTATTCCATTCTAGTAGGTTGATTGATAAATGCAAGCCAATCTGATGCATGTGTTGGTAATAAACCCATAGACTGGCATTTATATAATGCTAAAACAATATTAACACAATTTCCAATGAAGAATATAAATTTTTGACCCCATGCTTGAGTTCCTTCAATGGTTTTAAATGCTGTAAAATAAAAATGATATTAATATTGTAGGCACATAATACAGTATAAAGAAATAAAAAGGAATAAATAATTAATATAGCTCATACTAATGTGTAGTATTAAAAAAGTGTTTACATGTTACTGTTCAAAATAAGAAACGTAAGTGACGGGCAACTACTGTGCATAGACGTGGCCTCACTACGCTTATCGAGCTTTCACACCATTGCCAACAAGAGCGTTGGACACACAGTAGGAGAAACATCTGTCCTCCGCCATCTACGTTACTTATTTTGAACTGACTATAAATAATCAAGTTTAGTCAATCCTGAATAATTTTTTTCATACCAATCTATAGTTTATTTAACTCAATTATACTTGTTTTTGAAATACTAGAAAAATTTCTTATAAAAATGTTTAATCTTTTGTATATAATAAATAAACAAACATTAATCTGAATCTATAACAATTTAAACTATATTTAGTAAGTACATAAATTTCAATAATAAAAAAAGTAGATAACTTCTTTGCTCTACAATAGTTGTAGAATATTAAGTGTACCTCATTTTTAATTGGATCACTGTAATGCAAAATTAAATTTGAATTGAATTCAATGATATAACTAACATTTTATATGAAAAACAATTCTGAGCTAAGTGGGCTAAATACATGGTTAGGTTAGCTAAAGTATGGTAATAATATTAAAATGTTATTTAATTTGAATTATTTTTCTCCTATCATTTTAAAAAGTATTTATTTTAAAATTTCGACTTTTGATACACTACAGTATGAACTGGATCCAATTTACTACGAAAAATAATTAATTCAGAAATATGTTTTTACACATCTTACGACCAATTCATTCATTACTCCATTTAGGAACTAGAATGAAATTGTTTTCAATTTTTCTCATAAGTAAGTAACTGGAAAAAAATCTATGTCTTTTGAGTTGCTAATGTGTTCAATGTTTTCAAATAAACTATATCACTTTCTTATAAATAAAAACTATAATACATTAAAACTACCAAGTACTACTAGTACAATATTTAATATACTATACTATAATTCATTAAGTGCAATACACGGCGGCAAACGTGTTAATGCTAATAGATATTTTGTTTTGGTCAAACAAATAAATCATAGTTTTAAAGTAAAAAATATATGTTGCTGTTATATTTAATTAATAATTTAAAAATAACTAAAAAACTTTTAGAAAAATAACATTACCTATTTAAAATATTATAAACATGATAACTTTATACTCAGTTTAAAATATTAGTTAATATTTTCATTAATTGACTAAATTAAGTTTTTCTTAAAAAAAAAAAAAAAAAACTACAGGACTGTAAAAGTACTTATAACATTCATAAGCACCTATATTAATTAAAAATTAGACACAAATTTAATTATTGATAACAATTACAGTTATTTTAAAGAATATATAAACGTGAATTGAAATTAAAAAAATATATTTATACATTATTAGTTTAAAAATATTAATTATATTTCACAATTCCTTATTTAATTATTAAAAATAAAAATAATAAAAATATTATGTTAAAATCCTAAAAAGTATCAGCAGGGGAATTGAAATTTACATAAAACATACCTATGTATTATTTAAGATTTTTACCTATTACATTATTACAAAGTAATACAACAAAAAGTAATTTAGTTTAAAAATAACATACTTAAAAATAATAGTTTGTAAGAAATAATTTTGAATCACAAGGATTTAGGATTTAAAATCATTAAGCATAAGTATAAAAACAATACAGCTGAATCTTATGTTAAATGCATAAACTATCGGATTTCTATGAACGTTGTTTTACATAATATGATTATTTTATTAAATAATATTAATGAATAGGAACTATACTAACTATTATCGATAATTTATGTCAAATAAATCTAATAATGCTTTGACTTAATTCATAAAAATATATGTACCTATAATTGTTTCTGTATAATTCAATATTATTACAAAATGTCTTATTTGTTAAAATATTATGTAAATAACAAAATAAGTGTTTGATAATTATTATTCGCCAAATAATATACTTCTAAATGTATAAACTATTTAAATATATACTAAGCATAATATGATATAAGACTTTAATTTTTTTTATTGAAAACTAGGTATTGTATTTTTTTATTTATATCAGTATCAATGGAAACTAATTAATGGAAATAGCTACAAAAATTCAAACACTTTTAACTTACTTGTTTGTAATGTAAATAATGCTTTAACTGGTCTTACTATCAACATACCAACCATCATGATTGGAAATATGGAAATGGAGTTTCCGGCCATATACATAATAAATAAATTCATGGGTACCTGACAAAAAAAGAATATTAACAATTACATGTAAATTTAAAATTGATAACCTTGAGTACTTGTTTTAGTGGTCCTAAGGCTAAATCCCAAGATTTTTTAATAATTAGTCGACTTGATTCACTGTCTTTAGTCAGTTCAGTACCGTTTTGTCCAGCTGATTGACTATATCCTGGTGGACTAACATTGTCAGTTGATTTTTCATATTTGTTTCTAAAAGATAAAAAATACGCAAAAAGAATGATTGTGATAAATAACTTTACATAATATAATGAATATATATATATATATATATATATATAAATAATTAGGATATAATGAAAAAAATGAAGTAGTTTAATAATATATCATACAAGAAATATACAATTAGTGATCAGATATTTTTACCTGGTAAAATCTAATGACCACTTATAGGTTTTACTTTTGACTGTGGTCATTTTGTACAACAGTTAGGTACAATACGTATTTGGGAGTCTAGAAATGAAACAGAAAAAAAAAATAGATATTTTGTGTCACTAATTTTCCTCTAAGAGATTTGTGAACTTTTTGATAGTTATATAACACGGTGTGAAAAATAAAAAATCATAAATACCTGCTTACAATTTACAAGAAAACGGTGGATATGACGACGATAGAGATTTCACGTAAATTAAATAAATTGTGACTCGTGAGACTTCAATAATTTTTATGATAGTGTATAATTTGGTTATAATTATTGATAACAGATAACTGCTGATAATGTTTGGTCACCGCCCATATTGTAGAGATTACGACGTTTGTCCGAAATGCAACGTTACGTATCGCGTCATTTATACCAACAGAATGCGTAGTGTGTGTCATTCTTCTGTTTTTACAACAAACACAGATATTTT
>VUJU01005149.1:0-14987 GCA_009835225.1 Aphis craccivora
TAGTCGTTTTAGTTATATATTTTACTTAATATTATTATTAGTAATAGTAGTAGTGCCATACTATTTTTTTTTTTATCAATAAAGAATTATTATTTAATATTATTTTGTAACGTTATATTTTTGTTGCTTTAATTTGTACGCATTTTTCTCTTCAACTACGTCACTATAATAATATTATTATATTGAAGCCGTCTGGTCCCGCAGACGGACCAAAACAAGCGATTTCTTCGACACACGATTTCTAAACACCGACGACTGTGGATTTACCACCTACAGGCTACAAACAAGATGTTTATTATAAAATTGTTATTATATTTTTAAAGTAGTGAAAACACGGGACGCTCTGGATGCCGATTGTCCTTGCCTTTTGAACACCGTACCGCACTTAAATGATCATATATAGTAATATACAGCACACGATAATATTATATGTATATATCTATTACAATACCAGACTCCCGAGTGACCATTATATTATTATATTCGTGTGCATCGTCGTCTAGACTCATTTCGGGGTAGACAGATTAACGTCCGGCTCTTGCCGCAGACCTGTGTCATCTCGAAAATAGGTATTATTATATTATAAAATAATATAATAAATCATTATTGTCGATACCTGCAGTGCGGGGACAGGAAAATGCGATTGTCATGTGTACCGTACGCATCCGTCGTGCGTTACAGTTATTTACAACTGTTTGCCGTTTTTTCCTTCGGTATAATAATATAATAGCAATACATATACTAAACGCGTTCGCCGTTCAACAACAATAACACACATAATACGCATATGCCACCATCTTGTACGCCGACGACCGAAACCGAGAAAATAATTCATTCATCGTGTGTCACCCCGGGGCTGCAAAACCGTAGGCGTATTATTGCCCTAGGTGTCGGTGTATTGTGTTAACTTGTCGTCGTCGTCGTCGTCCGAAATCGATAAGACGTTTTTCAGACATTAATAATTCATTGTCATTGAATTTTATTTTTTTCTCCCTCGTTCGGCGGCATATTCGGCTAGTCCAAAACGATCAAATGCGTGTATACAGCAGAGAGGCATTTAAAATAAATAGTACCATATTATGACACCGGCTCTTTCGTCCCCCGACAAACGTCGCCGACCGTATCCAATCATGAATCCGACAATAATAATTTTTTTTACATCGGTTTTCTATACGATGTGAATCAATACGGTCTTTTTGACTCGGAGTTAGAGCGATCAAAGGTAAACACATTTAAAATAAAACAAATCGGACAACAGAAATAAATAATTATTTTCACTCGGTACAAAAGTATAAAATATACAGCATAATATTTAATAGGTATTATGTAATTACTAATTAATAATAATTTATTATCGTTACACACACACATTAAAATTCTACGTAAATCCGAAGTAAAACTACACTTTTTCGTATCTAGATTTATAAAATAAAAAAAAATCGATTAATTTTGTAATTTGCACCAAAATATTTACATAATTTTCACTATCTTGTGTAGTAAAAATATGGCACGTTTCGATAGTAGTAACCTAACCTATAGTAAGGACTAATTCATAGTGAAAACATCTAATTTTTTCAGGGGGGGGGGGTACTATAAAATTTTGAAAAATTGGCACTTAATATTAAGTAGGTTAACCTACTTAATATATGAAAAATGGGCATAAATCAATACTTTGATCATTAATGGCCAACTGGAAATTATTAGGTTGAATTTGTCTTGGCAATCCCTACGGGTAAGATATGACATAGATATATATATATATATATGGTATAGATGGGAATTAAATATTCATGTTTGTAAATTTCAATACTTACTAAAAAGTAGTTAAGTTCCAGATATATTACCGTAGTTGAAAGAAAATAGATATGTAAAATGTATTTTAAAAACCAGGACACAATAATAATAGTTATATTGGTTTCATGAACTTATAAACAATGAATACTTACAAAGTATGTAACTTATGTTTATAGTAGGTAGTGAGTTAGTAGTTGTATCGAGTAGTATAAAGTTCTGTAATCTTTAATGTGTTGAGGTCTAATGTGTTCAATGAACTGTCGTTTATATACGCTGCAGTGTACTGTGTATTGGCAATAGGCCTTATAATTAATACTTAATTTTATGTGAATATATAATTGTATTGGTCATCAGTTAATCGTATCGCATTTATTCGTATCACGAAACATAGTAAGTTTTTACAATAGTACCGATAAGTCATAAATTAATGCTATTAAATTTTGAGTCAACACGCCGACCTAATGTAAACAGTGTGGATAAGTTCACGGTATAAATAGAAAATTACATAAAATTAATTTAAATATTTTGAAAATTGTATTTTGTATAGTAAAATATAATAATGTATAAAAACTCCACGAATAATATTTGCAAATTAGATACGAAACAAATTAAGTAACATCACATTTTCGTTTAAGGAGGTTCTAAGCAATTAGATTTTTTAGACCAATAACCTGAAAAAAATTAAAAATACCAATTTTGTCAACATTTTTGAATTTAAAATATTCATTAAAAAAAGTGCGCGTTATAGTTTGCGGGAAATTCCAATGTATTGAAAAATTATATCAAATAATATTTAAATAGTTATTAATAAAAAACCATTTCTTTGACTTATCTAACATTTTCACTAGCAATATTTTGCTATAGATTATGAAATTAATAATGTAAGAAACAAAACAATATTTAAAGATAGAATTTTGACTAAAACATGTAAAAGCGAAAAACTTGTCTCCACACATAGTTTTATAAATGTTCTAATAACTAAAATACAATAAAACGTCTTATAGATTTAAGTTATACATTACCTATAGAAAAGCATTAAAATAAAATCTTAATCAATTCTAAATAATGAATTTTGAACTTATTATATAGTTAAATCGAACTGATCATTCTGATTAAAAGTATTAACATTTTTAATTGACACGTTTTTGATGCAAGTATATGGGTTATAGTTAAGTATTCCTATACGGCAGCAACATTGAACTCAAAAAAAAAAAAAAACAACCAAAGACATTGATAGTAGAATCAGCAGAACTATTATAAACAAGCAATGACTATATTGATATCTGACACAGTAATGGGATTATTAATCCAGGTGGCAATAGAAAAACAAGCGATGATAAAAAATTTGGCGTAAATATTGTTATAAACCACTTATACTAGTGAACACATCAATTCTTGTGAATACATGCTACGGACGCACACGACGCATACACACATTTTATTTCTGAGTTTTGAATTTTTAAAACTTTTTAAATTGGAATTACTGTTCTAAGGTTATACTATTACACAATGTAGTAGTAAATTTAACACTTATTCAACAGACATGATAGCTGTGTAGACTTTCAACCATGTAATTATTACGTTAAAAAAACAGCAATTTTTTTTGTTAATGAACATTTTAAATATTTTGATTATAAAATTAGTAATAAATATATGAAAAATATTAATTTCAACGTATAAAAATGTCATTCTTGTTGTTTCGATGAGCGAAACGAACTTATCTATGAAAATCAATGTTAAGGAAAGTTAAATAAAAATAAAATGACTAGTATAGTCTAGTATAAGTCAAACATTATCAACTAGAGTATATACATTTTTTTTTGTTAAATCCACCAACGTTTATAAATACGGCACACTAGCTTGTACTTGCAGTCTATTTCTTGCCGGAGCTTGCGCAGAAAAGTCTGTTATATAGAAAATTTATCGTCGAATCATTTAATCATTTTTGTGGTTATTGCACCGCGGTTGATATCGATTTTTATATTTTTCTCTTCCTTCCCGTTTTATTGGTCTCGTGTAACTACTGTATATTATATACATATAAAAAATAAATATATAGGTACCTAACCTACATGTATACGTACATGCATCAACGTAATATTTTCATACGTTATTCGAGTTTTATTACCGGAAAGAATCTCTTCCGTGAAACATTAATCTGGTATCTCTTTCGGGATATGCGCCCTACATAAATATAGATGGAAAAATATAAAATACTAATAGAGGAGACAGAGCAGAGATGGAAAAAGAAAAAAACAAATAATAATAATACCGCAGCGGCGTTTTTATTGCCGTCCGTCGGCAATATTTTCCCCGTATAAATATATATTATATCCCATGGTATGTACTTTATTTCAAGACCGAAAGTTGTTTTCTATTAAATAATAATAATAATAATGTTATTGTATATATAAATACATTTATACTCAACGATTATTTTCGCCACGTCCACGTAAATTCATTTATAATATTATATTTATATTATATGGTTAATTAATGAGTATTGTCCATATTCTCTAGATCTAAGACAATTCTCCGCGTAAATTAAATATTTACTTATAATATAATAATAAAAGTTAAAAAAAAATAATAATTTTTTTTTCGTAGGTATATTTCGTTATATTCATTATAATTTTCAAAAGGTAATCACTATAATCAATAATCACCAGTAGCGAAATATTATATTATTCTATGCTTTTCAAATACGAAGTATAGTCTATGCTGTCAATATTGTTGTATTATATTTGAAATGCGTCTATCTAGATCGAAATGTTTTTTAAATTTTTTTGTGTTAACTTTTTCCCTCAGTTTACTGCAGAGAATAAAAATAACCATGGTCAGAGTGAACTTTTTTTTAAACAATTAATAAAAGCTAATATTGATGGAAAACACACACCAATTTCAAAATTAAATCATCAGGGTGAACTGAAAGTTATTCGAACTGGACATACACAATTTTTCGACGTCGGAAAAATGTCCCTATACTGGCAATAAGGTTCACAACGAAACGACCACATCTATCCCATTTCGTTATTCCCTAATTGATGTAAAAATTATGATATGGGTTTTGTCGTATAAGCCGGTAAACTAATGGTAAACAATTTTAACTATGTTCAGAACAATGTTTCTGCACAGTATATCCAAAACAAATTTTGAACAAGTTTTATTGTGATTGGCTATACGAACAAAAATTACTCCGTGACAATGTACCAAACATATTTCATGAAATTGCATTAAACAATGTTTTCGGAATGCAAATTGTTTGCATGAAAATAATAATATTAATATGCGCATGCAAATATATACGCATGGCGCATGCAAAACCAACTCAAAACCTAAAAAAAATTATTTAAATACCAATAATTACAATATTTTTTACCACTGCTCAAAAATAACTAGGTACTAACTTGACTGGCAAGGTCGTAAATGGAAAAAAATTTCGGGGAGGGGGGGTTAAGCCAAAAAAAAATTTTGTTCTAATTTCATTATAATATTCTATAGGCAATTTAATGTAGTATAAAATTAATTTCAAAATTTCGGGGGGAGGGGTTGAACCCCCAAAACTCCCCCCAGGTATGGCCTTGTTGACTGGAAATTGGAATACATTGGTACGTATTTCATATCGTTGGTATCTGATGAGAAACGAAAATTAGTTTTCTTGATACATTTTAAAAACTTATCATCATATTATTTGCAAAAACACAAGAGCTTGGACGTCTGTGGTACAAGAAAGACGAGGAAAAAGACTTCTCTTGGATTTTTTTTTATAATATTATAGTTTTTATTGTTTTTAGTTTCAGGTCAATAATCATCACAACAGTTCATGACTTAAAACATTTGGTTTATTTTTGATTGAATAAAATCTAGCTATACATAAATTATATTACGTAAGATTTTCAGTTTTTTTTTTTATTTTTACTGATATTTTAAAATCGTTTTTGAATTTTTCTACCTATATTGAGGTAGTGCAGCGAAAATCATTGAAAAAAACCTAGTGTTTGTACCCATAATTTGTTCTATATGTATGTAATAATAATACTGCAAAATGTAAGAAAATACATAAAGCCATAACTGATTCTCGGTATACCGGTGCTTTCGAGCAGTTGATGTGATCAAATCGATAACGTACCTATAATTACTAATATTGGTCGCTTCTCTGTCGTTCTGTCAGTCCGTTCGTTGTGTTACATAGTTATTTATATAATTTATATAACTAATAAATGTAAAATAGTCACTTATATGTGTGACAGTAATGAGCCCGAGTGAATTTTAAAATATTTTCCTGGTACCTGCAAACTATTTTTAAAAAATCTGTAATATTAAAATTTAAAAATGACCACGCCCCTCCCCTTGAAAAATTCTTGCAAACACCCTCTTTGATTAACATGACGACATTACAAGTGGTTAACGTCTCAGATGTTATAATATCTTTATCACCAACTGTACCATGTGACAATATTGTTAGAAAAAATAGTAATTGTTTAACCGATGATGCAAACGCGTTGACCACGTTCGAGAGATGCGTTTTATAAATGAATAAAAAATAAAATAAAATATATATGAAACGAGGAAACAGAACAAAATTCGAGGAGCGCCGAAACGAGTCGTATAGGTGCCGTCCATAAGTTCGTGACATGATGGTAATATTAATGATGATGATATGTATTTTCATTGCAGGTCGATCGGAATATATTATAATAAAGCAAGAGATGAAAAACTGCGCTGGCAGTTTGGCGCGCTCGCGAACGTCTCGCGAATCAGTCGCCCGCCCACATCGTCTGCACCCCTTTCACGCTACAGCCTCCACTGCGGCTATACGCTGTATATGCGTGTATACATATATCTATGTATAATACGTTATAATTAATAATATTACTCGAAACTAAAGTTATTCCGTTCAAAAGTCGCCCCGTAAAATAGCGCCGGCACCGCCGAACGCCGGGCGATTAATTTAACTCGACTGCGCGCATATATATGTATATACAATAATATATATATATTCTCCCGACCGGGGCGGTTGTCGTGGAGGGGCGGGAAAGGGTCTTAAAACGCCGAAACTTTACTCTAAACGACCGCCGCCGCCGCCACTATATACCGGCCATTATATTATAACCCTCTCCTCTTCCGTCGTCTACTCCTACCGCCCGCTCCCCCCCCCCCCCGGCCACCGTTTAATATTATTCGTGCTCGGCGTGTGCGTTCTTATGCAATGACGTTTGTTGTATATATTCGCTGCGGCGGCGGCGGCGGATGCTGCTGCGCTCCGGTCGAAGAGCGCAGATGTGTGGGCGAGAGGGTGTTGCGCGGCACGAATAATTACCCAGTAATTCATTCGGGTAATTAAAATAACCAGCATCAATACGGTATGGCTGCTGCCGCTGTTGTTGCTGTGCAGCTTCTGCTGCTCCTGAGGAGAGAGATGAGGTGTTTTCGCGTATCATAATTTATATATATATATATATATATATATACGTGTATAGGAATAATACATTATTATGCAGTGGGTAGTATAATATACGTAAATACGTGTGCGGGTAACGACCGTAATTTATTCACTGGATCGAGTTATTTATAAACGGTTTTTCGTATTATCGGCGGTGGTTCGCGTTTAATAATATATATATATTACATATACGCACTTTCCTCTCCGCTCCGCACATTTATATAACACATTTATACGGCCTTACAGGATACTCGGACCCGAGTTATAAAATTCAACGCATTTTTCTCCGCCTCGACTATCGTGTTACCGCACAGTCTTAGGTATGTTATTATATTATGTAGCTAGAGTACCCCTCGCGGGAGACGATCGAGCCAACGAACATAATATACCACATAATGATATAATACATGTTATGTATACTCGCCTATATTTTACTAAATACCTCGCACTTAATATAGTGCATTTCCTACATATAGTGTTTTTTATTTGCGTTATGATGATTTCCATCGTGCCGTTTGACAGAATTATACAAGTTCGTTTAAAAAAAAAAAAGGTATTATTCAGACGAGATGAAAAATAGAAATTTTTCAGAAATTGGTTATAGACGAGTTAAACATTTAATCGAAAATCGTATTAAGTTTCATTTGTACGTACCTTGCTCGATCGTTATATAGGTGTTGCTCTAGAAGTATAAGAACTCCATAAGTCATTTTAAAATAACGTCATTTTCACGAGACACAGTGCTTCCTTATCCAACGTACGTATCCGCCAGCGGTTTCTGTAAATAAAAATATATAAAAATAAATAATTTGATAATATATATGTATTTCACACTAAAATGTTACATAGGCACCATTCGGCAGATGCTTTTTATTCGATATAGTATTGTCTTGTACATCGACTTTTAAAAGTTTTATATGATATTTTCACAGTGTTAAATCGTATGAATATCGTACACTGCGTACTGTATGTGTGCCTGCAGATGAGAAGTCTCATACGATTATCGATTAGCGGCGTTCAAACTAATTAGACGCCCTATATAATATTATAGAAACGCGATCCCCTCTATTGCGACTAGTCTCGCCTGTGCGGCACGACGTCGAACAGCGTGAATCACGCGCGACGTTATGCCGGATGTATCGGGAAAAAAGAAAACAGAAAAAATTAGCCTCGGTACGCCTTTTCTATTAGTGACCCAGTCAAACATCGATTTCCTCTCTACCGTTCGATATAGAGACTGTCTTACATCATATAGCTTTTCGTTGAATAAATCGTCGTGGTATACCTTTAATCGGTTTAAAAAAAAAATTAAATTTAAACGAACATGTATTTATATTTATTATATATGAGAAACCGGACGGGATACGCATCAGACCGGTTGTCTCGTTTCTCGATCGCTTCGGAGCACAATAATATAGTGTCGTGCGTGCATTATAATATTACATGCAGTGTGTATATGTGACGTGCGGGGGAAATTTCACAGTGGAAGGGGGTTGAAAATAAATAAGTGCTTAGCTATATAGACACTTGATCGGGTTTAAAAGATTAAATTAGTTACCTCCCTACTAATGTAATAGAATACTGATGTACATTTTTGAATACAAATACTGGACATTAAATTAAATATATAAAACTTTTATTTTCATTTCATCAAGTCTATTAATTGCACACTACATTTTTTATTACTTTATTCCTCTTCAGACGAAAAGAAATTAGATTTTTTTTTCTTAAAATTATAAAAAATGGTACTGCAGATTATGGTAGTATTCAAACTATATACGAGTGTAAATAATTACAAAAATACTGAGCGTATCCCATGTGTTGCATGTTTGGACAAGCATCATATAAATAAATAAAATAGAAAAAAATGATGTGGATTTACAAACAAATTATTGATTATTAACAAAGCACAAAAATCGTTAGAGATCGTGGAGGCTGGTGACTAGAGATAGACACATAAGATTAATAATCTCGCATTAACGTTATATTGATAGATTGTTGCCTGTTGGTAACGAATGTAACAATAACTGTTAACTTAAAAACACTATGTATTTAATTGCCTCGCTCGCAACAGTCGTACCTATACTTATAATATTATCATAATCATATTTCAAAAAAGTATAAATACTTAATGCGGCAAGGGTTAAGGGGTATGGGCTTCAGTCACTGAAGTCACTAGGCGTACACCACTGTGAAGTATTTTATACGAATTTTTATATAAATGTAATAATAAAACATCATTCAATTTCGAAAAAATTACATCGAGTGCTAGTTTGCATGACTATCGGCTAATAGGTACATTTTATCTAGACAATAAAAATATTAAATGTGTTTTAATTAGGTTTAGGGTTCTAGAAAGTAAAAAGCATAATTGCATAAGGTATAGAGATATTGTCCTGTTACCAAAATAAATGGTATAAAGACAACGTTAACAGATCAATGTGCTATGTACTATAAATTTTACGATGTTTCAATTTTTAAACGAATAGTGAATATGTAAAATATTACGATATAAAATATTCGTCACTCTATCAAATATTTTAAAAACCAATATACAATTTGTATATATTGTTACTTCTGTAATAGTATAATTTGGTTATAGATGTTCAACATATTTTATTGAAGATGCAGATAATCTTATTATGTATTAGATAAGCGTCAAGTGTATTATAATACCTGACGGCTAAAGCTACTAATTAAATTAGAGGAGGCTCGAAAAATAGCGTTCGGCATTAAGTTAAAAAAAAAATCGAATTATTCAAACTTTAACTCCTACCGTTGATAGCGTTTTTGAATTATGAACAAAATGGTTCGGTAACATAATATATAATGTCATTAACCGCTCGGCTATAAAAAAAAAGTACCATCATACCAATAAAACTGAACGAAAAAAAATAACATAAACAATTATTAAAAATGTATATACATGTGTATTTACAGTAAGAACGAGGTCGCATTTTTAAAAAAAAAATATGTTATGACTAAAATAATACGCATTATTGCATTAACATTGTATTTGAATTATCATATTATATTATGATGTTTCAAAATAATTGAAAATCGATCTTGTTGAAAACGGTCAAGTTTCATTTTAACGACGATGTCGTTACGTATCTCGATATACCTATAGGTACCTATACATAGTTTTCGTGTATATAATCTCGCGATTGGGTATTTCCGTCTGCCACGATCTTCCCTATACCATTACCTATATATATATATATATATACAATACAGTATGTGCGGTGTGCGTCTGCAGATGCAGCCCCGCGATGTTATGTATATACGTGTCGATCATTGCCACCGATAGACTAGCGGCGTCGGACGGGGGGGGTGAGACGTCGACGGGCAATCATCGTGAAGTAGCTGTCCGCCACCCACCACCTGTGTATGTGTGTGTGTGTGGGTAAATAGCCGACCGGTACGTATATATATATAGGGATGGTTTTCGCAGCTTCACGGGGTCAGCAGCAACCTAGTCACAAAACGGAACGGCGTCCTACACCCTGTATATAATAGGTTTAAGTATATATATTACACGAGCTAGCGACTGTACATATATATATACGTCGTAGAATGCACGAAATAACGCGCCCCGTACGTACGACTACGACGACGACGATGATGATGATGATGATGATGATAATAATACGCACTCTGGTTATTAGTCCCGAGTTACACATTAACCGAGGGCACCGGCCGCGGCGATTCTCTCGTCCGTCGTCAAAAATAAAGACCGCCGCGCCGCGCCGGTAATCGCGGTCGTTGAAGGCGTGTATACGGTATATAACGTTCCTAACCTATACACGCACACGCGCCGTTAACGCGTACATACATACATAGTACTTACGTATATCGTATAGTTTGTACAGCATTTGTCGATTACCACACCGACTATATTTCCCTCGTCGGCGCAATGCAGTTTTACAAGAATCATTCCCATTATATTTGTACGCTTATATGTGTTGTGAGCGAGAGAGAAGATTTGGCAGTTGGGGCAGTATACGCATATACACGTATATACACGCAGTGAAAGTGTCTCGGCCGGCACTTTCGGGTCCCCGCGCTCACCACTGCATCACGACCGTCGCACAGCAATAATAGTATAATACACACTAATAATAATAATACGTATAATAGCACATTACGCGAGAAAATCGAAACGATTACGTGTCCACCGCTGGTCGTCGTGTATTTCACTGCGCTTCCTGCACCGCCGTCGATGTGCATTTATTTGTTCGAACCAATCAATGTATTTTCTATATAACATAGTCCACGTGGGCCGGGCAAAAATGTATATTATGAAGCTTTTTCGTTTTCTTTTCGAATTTGAACGAATCGAAACCCACGACAAACACTATTGATTATTCTACACATATACATTATACATGTATTACACGCGTTTGTTCGTTAGTCTTATACAATCGATACGAATGATAATCATATAAAAATACAGTACAAAACACTGTACTTAATGTTTTGTAGTCGTTCCTGCACGCTGAAGTTAACGAGACACGTGTACCTATATACAAATACAAAGTAAAAAAAAAAAAAAAGAAAAATAGAAATCCGACTATTTCACGAGACACAGAGTTTTTCCTGCAATGAGGCAAGTTTTTATAACACTAAATACGCATCGCATCCGACACCATTAATAATTGGAATGCAACTCATCTTTTCTTTGTAGTCGGATTATCAAATATATGTATACTATGAACGTAATATACGGCATATAATGGATTACCTAGCTACTCTGAAATTAGTTTTTTTTTTATGATTTTGGATTGTTGCCATATTTTTTTTTTTTCAAAATGTACTAATAGAAATACTGGCGTGTGCGGGTGTTGTTCATAAATCATGTACGAGTATATTATATAAAATGGAACGAAATCGACTAGCCACAATTCCACTTGGGACGAAAATACCGTCGCGAAATTACGTTTTCCATCAAACAAAATCACTCTCTACGTATATATAATAATAATATACACGCTAGTCGGTCGGGTCGACATACACTTTATAATGTCTATATACGCACTAGCGGTGTTTCGAGTAGGTATGTGTCGTGTGTATATATTATACACTTGTGTGAGTGCGTGTACAGAAACGGTCACGCGTGTATGGCGACGGAAAGCTTTTTGTGAAATATTTACAAGTACCTGCGGTAGAGGGTTTTTCTCTTTAGTTTTCTTCCTTTCTTTCTTTCGTTTTTTCGAGCGCCTCCCCTTCTTCCGCCGACCACGCCGATATTATTCAATTCGACCGCTGTATAAATGTACCACCGTGTACAAGCGCCGTATCACTTGTACTCAGAACAACCACTTCCCTCACTCCCTACTCCGACGATCGCCCATGACGGAACGGACCGACCGACGGACACAAACGGAATGGTTAAAAAGTCGTTGGACCGTGTTACCCCACACTGAAGCAGACAACCGCGATCGCTGCAATATATATATATATATAATGAAAGGAAATCTACTGTATATATATATTAGTACACTACATACACACATGTACGACCAACTCGCTATACAGTACTATATAGTGCCTCTTACAAGTATATAATGTATATATATTATATATAATACATAAGAGAGAAGCGAACGGGTGTTTAGGTGATCGTGACGACCTATAAGTAGTTCATATGAAACAAATTTTTACTCATTTCGACGACGGTCTAAACTTGAAAAAAAAAATTGAATGATTATGAACAATAAGTATATTATGTATATATAGAGTATAGACATATACTATTGTATACGAAACAATCCATTTAAGGCACTCATTATTTCAGGAAATATAAATGATTTTGAAAACATTTCATATTAAGTCATACAATTGTTTGATATTTTTAATAAATTACAAATAATGTTTTTGAATAACTTTTATAATTTTATTTTTAAGCGAAGGGGAAGATTCTATCCATAATTTGAGAATGATATGTTAGAATTGTTAGACTGTTAGAGTAAATTACAAATTTTGAAAATTTGGCTAAAAATAAAAAAAATGAAAATTTAATAATTTAATTTTAAGCTGTTTTGGTTAACATAGGATGAGAAGTTGCATATAGTGCGAAATATATTGAATTTCTGAACCTAGCTTAATTGATTTTATTCTCAATCGTTGGTAGACTTAATAATTTATTGCTATATATTATGATGTATGACGTTCGTTTCTACTGAATACGTATAATGTATATGAATCATGTTGGTTCGTACCACACAACATACACCTAAATTATACATACATCATACTCTCTCACACACATACACACACACACACACACATATATATATATATAATACATAATATATCTATATTTATAAGCAAGAAATACCTCCCGCGATCATGATATCTCCCATGCACTCCAGTGACACATTGACCTCCATTCTATAACTGCACCCAGTGTGAGCTGCAACCCGTCAAAAGCAGTGATCGACTGCGTATTCATACTAAGGACGAAATTGTAATACATTCGACCCTTAAAAGCTTTTGACACGAATCCATATTTTCTGATATATTTTCGTTAGCTTTTCCTTCCCAATTTACTAGAGTGCCTCTTAATAGGTACGTCTATCCAACCGAACTAGTCCCAAAATGCATTCATTGGTTTAGATCCGGTATAGATTCTAAGTAAATCAAATATAGATAATTGGTATGAGGAAGCTACGGCCGTATCGTTTGGACGGATGGTGATTTTTATAGATTACACAACAAAGGCAGCATAAATACATTTTGAAAATTAAATTTTGTTTTAAATTTAAATTTATATATAGGTACCAATGTTGTATTATAAACACAGATTAGGTGATTATTTTAAAGGTACACAAACACTAAATTAAAAAGTTAAAAAATAAAAAATAGTTTAAAAAATAGAATTACTGAAATAGTCTAAAATAATATTTCTAAAAACGTTAATACTTTTAAAAAAATTACCAATTATGGTTAAATAAATCATTTTACAGCATTATTACTTTAAAGTTTAATTACTATTTATTGTTATACTCATTTTTATATAACAACGTACAACAATTATACGACTATAATATAATAAGTGTGTGTATCTCAAATGTTATATTTATTGAATACGTTAATTTTCAAAACATTTTACAGAAATGTAGTAGCATTTTTTTTAAGTGGAACTTACGTTGGTCATCATCTTTAAATAGTGGTCACATGTATTATAGATACATCGGTAACCAATTTCTTTCTTATCTCGTCGAGTATTATGTGGACAAATACAAAAAGGAATACACTTTAAGAAACGGGGATACTAGAATGAAGGAGAAAAAACGTTAAAGCTGTGTTAAAAGTTAAAATATGTTTTAATATATTATTTACATTTTTATTTGCTTTGCTGGATGTTATATTTTTATCAAATTTTGCCGTGTAATTTGTTACTTTTTAGTTGCATACATTACGTACTGTTAATCATATTTTATTATTTTAGATCACAGTTTTAGCGCACATCAATTTTAAATATTACCAGAGGTGTTCCCATTAATTTTTTTGAGAGTATACTAAATGATAAAATATCAAAATATAAACATTTAATACAATAAAAATATTTTTGTTATATGTTATAGCAGTAGAGCCGGTAAAGAGCTTGTCAATAATATGTAAAAAAATTTAAATCAGATTTTTTATGTATCCTCTTTATATTATACATTTATACCTCATCAATCTATACAAATCTTAAAAATATTTTTTATTTTTAAAAAGTAAAGAGTATGACTCTTTCAGTCAT
>VUJU01005150.1:0-14985 GCA_009835225.1 Aphis craccivora
GCATAGTCAATATACTTGGTGCATTATACAGGTCAAAAGTAAATTCGTCGATTTACCAGGGACAAAAAAGGAAGAAAAAAAAGGTAAAAAGTAAATAGTTTTCAAAAAAATCGAGAAAAACAAAAAAAAAAGTGACAGAAAAACGGGAATTATCACTCAAAATTAGTTTTTGACCAAATCGATTTTTTTATATGGTTGTAAATATAATGACTGTAAATACTTGATATTTTTACAACATTTTTATATTAGTGTTATCTATACATGGTTAATTTTTCAAAATATTTTGACTTTTTTTGAGTTATTTATTGACCACAGAAATTTTCGATTTTTTCGAGAAATTTTTTTTTGAAGTGTCGATAAAAAAATTTTGGATGAACAAAAAGTTTTGAAAATTTAATACAAGGTTCCTTATGTGAGTTGTTCTAATTGCAGTTAAAAAAAATTAAAAATCGCTAGTCACAACTTTTTTTATAAGCGTTTATAGTTCAAATTTTCACGAAATCTGTCAAAACGCGAAAATTTGTAAGTAATTTTGAAGTTGAAAAATCATAAAAATTTTTGTGTTTATAACTAAGGATTAAAAATACAACACTAAGTTTTTCTTCAAGTATCTATAGAGAAAACTTGAGGCATCATTATAGGAAAAAATTTAAGTGTGTTTAAATTTTAAATTTTTACGAAATAGCTTAACGATAACGATTTATCCTCAAACGATTTTTAAATTTGTTATTATTCAAAAAGTATAAGTCGTAGATACTTGAAAATTTTACCAGTTATTTAAATTGGAATTTACTTTACATGATTTACTTTTAAAAATATTTTGAATTTTTTTGAGCTATTCATAGACAACTGAAATTTTAAATTTTTCTAAAAATTTTTTTTTGAAGTGTCAATAAAATTTTTTTGGCCCAATCAAAACACTTGAAAATTTAATGCAAATTTCCTCATAAGTTATTCTTATAGTGATTAAAAAATTATAAGAATACATAGGCACATTTTTTTTATTAGCATTTGAAGTTCAAATATTGACGAAAATTTGTTAAAAGCATGAATATTTGCAAATTATTTTGTAGGTATAATTCATAAAAATTTTTGTATAAGTAGCTAAGAGTTGAAAATTTAATACAAGATTTTTCATAAGTTTAGCTTACAATGATTATAAAAAATAACTTAAATTTTGACGTATTCAGGCCATTAAAACATAAACCACCTTTTTCGCCAACCACTAGAAATTATATCCTATGCTGACAAATCATCTCCGTTCAGAATCGTTTTTCGTATACAATGATAATTAACATTGGATTCAAATGTAACCCTCCTATAATATAAAATAGTCTTACTATACACGGCACCTAATGTAGACAGAGCGGTACCTACTTACCCACTTTTTTTTTTGTTTTTCTCGATTTTTTTTAAAGCTGTTGGAAAATTTTAACTTTTGACCTCTATAATGCACCAAGGATATTCACTTTTACATCGGAAACCACCCATAAAGTTTGAAATTGGAGCTATATTTCGACTAGTTATGCTGTACACAAACACACCCAAAAAATAAAGAAAACACACATCATTGTATTGTAAAATCAATACATTTATCACTTCGTTCAGAATCTAAAATGAACAAATAAAAAGTTAAATTAAGTATGTATATGTATATATATATATATATATATATATATATGTATTCGTTTAAATTATTGAATTTGTATTTACATATAGANTATATATATATATTATGTATTCGTTTAAATTATTGAATTTGTATTTACATATAGATCTATTCAAGAATTTTCAAAACTGAAAATGAAATTTCAAAAATAATCCATTGAACATAGAAGAATAAAATTGTTTTGTACTGGGCTTGACAATGAACTGTATTTAGGTGCACTTGTGGAATTTCTTCGTTGATGTTCGCTGTTTTTGCCGTATAACAAAACTACGTGAGTCTGCCCTTGGCGGGTCCTGCTATAGTAAGATTACGTAGGAAAAAACGTCCAAACTGCGCAAGTCTGCCCTGGGTGGGTCTTGCTACAGCAAGGTGCCGTATAGTCAGTAGTTCCCAAACCGCGCAAGTCTGCCTGGATAGGTCTTGCTACGATAAGGTAGGACTGAATACTGACCGATTTTGTGCTCCGCACTGATATTTATAGGCGGCGACGCTGTGTAATCTCCGGAGCCGCCCGCGCTTATTTTGCGATTGGTTATTGCAGTCGTAGCTACGTCCACCGTGGCCTGTGATTTGTTAGGGCCTGAAGATACGTAAACCTTGGTCTGTGATTCGCTAAAGCGCACGTAGCCACGTCCACCATGTCCTATGGGATCGTTATAGTGCGAAGGCGCTTCCCGGTTCCGTCACAGAACACGGGACCGGCCGTTTGTCCATTGTGGCACCGTAGCCAGCGTGCAGACCCGGGCTCCTCCGGAGCAGAGCGAGCGGGTTGCCGAACGCTTCGTCTTTGCTCACCGTTAGCCCTTATGCCGTTATTGGTGGTGATGAACGTTTATGACACAATACATAGATTCGGCCCTTTACAGTCGGCGGAAGGTTAGTAGCTCATCTGTACGCCTTCAGACGTCAAACCTGCCCGTTGCAGCGTTTATTCACGACGATCGACCAGACAGAGTGCTGACCGACTGTATTCCGAATCTCATGCTGTTGTGCGACATATTTTGGCTAACGGTCCCGTACAGAATAATACACATATATATTTAATAGAGAAATTAATATTACCGAAGGAATACGACTTCGCGTGGCGCGAACAAAAATAGTAGTTTTACGTTTACGTACTCGGTAACGGCAGGTGAAGACTACTTGGTACTTCATTACTATTGACTATCAAACATTAAAATAAATACGTACCTTTACCAGAAAACTTAATATTTAATTTTATAATATTTATAATGTATTGCTTTCAATTGTATTATAATAATAACTATACTACAATTTAAACAGATGAAAGCATGCAGAAATGTTGGTAAAACTTAATACTTTAAAGACGGATTCTAAATATGTAACTATTGTTAGCAAGTTAAATGATATCATTAGTCAAATTAATTTCCACTTATCAAATGATCCAAAACAAAATGTAATAAAAAACAAGTTTATATTATATTATTTTGTTTTGTTAAAACTAGCTTAGAACAATAATTAGTTAGACAAGAGTTAAAGAGTTGTCTTTTGAATTTTTTGTTTAAGACTAAGTTATGTTATTTTATTGTAAGTGATTGCTTATAGTATGATTGGATTAGTTTACAATTGGTATACGTAGTTCTGGTTCTCGAGTATCTTTAGAGACCAATATTTCTATCAGATTTTTTTGAGATATAAGAGTTTCACATCACAATATGCATTCAATACTAAGAGTACATCCAAATCCGATTATTCGGTGGCTGTAATCTGAAGAATAACACTATCATTATTTTATATATATAATATATAATATATATGAATTATGTTACTTAAACACATAATTATACGTGCCTATAAGTAATATTATCAATACATTAGTTATATTTTAATACAAATTAAATATTTAAACCATATATTTATAATATTTTAATTTTTAATGATCTAATAACAGACGTGCAAGCGTAGAATAATGGTATTGCTGAATTTTAAGTACCTATTAAAGTAGTCTTCAAATGTGTAGTCATTTAAGTACCTAGTTAAGTATAAGTTTTAACTTTGTATGCAATGATTGCTGAAAAAAGGAAGTCAGTTATTTTACATAATGATG
This sequence comes from Aphis craccivora, assembly GCA_009835225.1. NCBI lineage: Eukaryota > Metazoa > Arthropoda > Insecta > Hemiptera > Aphididae > Aphis > Aphis craccivora. Next base: position 3,738 of record VUJU01005150.1, read on the forward strand.
ATAAATACCGTATATATTGTTTGATAGCTGTATAAAATAAGTTAAAACATTGTTAAGACATATTTAGTTTTTTTTTTCCATAATGTTTGAATTAATACAATATTGTTTTTAACATAAATCTATATAAGATGATATGTTATAATGTTTATAGTTTATACAGCAACTATTATACTAAGATTATTATATGAAACAATTTGCTTACCAACTACATAAATAAATATTATCTAACTAAAATTATTATTAAACATATTTAAACAAACACTATTTTTCTAAATTTAAAATTATAAAATAAATTATAACTTACATTTTAATATTATTTTAGGTAATTGTAATTTTCTTTTTAACTAAAAATACTATTAATTCATATTTTAATTGACTGATAGAGTTTCAAAAACAGATTTGACTACAGCTTCTGAAATTATAATTTAGAACTTTAAACGTATGTACTGTAAAAAAAAATTGGTGTCCTCAAAGCGTTTTGATTTATTTATTTTTGTTGTAAATCTATTAAATTTTTAAACGTTGGAATAGTAGAAAAATTGTTTCATATTATTGTCATATTTTTTAGAACATTTATTTAGTACATTTATACATGTATCATATTTATAAATTATAAGAATTATAAGAAGATAGATTATAGATATAATAGTATGTTACCAATAAAAAAAAAATAATTATAATATGTAGGTATACGTAATAGAGTCTGTAGAGATTTGGACATGGAAATTATTGCTATTTAAGTATTCTAAATATTAATCATTATTTTGTCATTTTACTTTATTTTCTAGAAACTATAATATGATGAACTGAAGTGAAATTCGAAAAACGACCTCTCCAAATTAAATCTAGCGAGTATTAGATTTCCAATCTACAGACGTGTAGTTGCGTTAAAGTTTTAGATTGTTTTCATCCTCTCTTGGAAGTGTAAAAAAAAAAAAACCTTCATATAAAAAACATAAAACGAACACGTCGACGTCGATGCGATACAACGTTCCTGGATCCGTTGAGAATAATTTGAAAGGAGAGGAAATCCCTCGCAACTCACCAACGTTTTAACAAAAACACCACAAGACTTTGGTATCTGTACGACTACACGTAATCACAATAATATTTTAAAACAAGTATACATATTATAATATACGCAGATGATACGCATGACGCGTATATGTTGGACGGGTGATATCTGGAGAGTGATATAAATTTTAGTCGGATCACGCGGTCATTAATATGTAGGGTGACGCGTGACAAACGATTCTACACCGTGGGTCGCTGATAGTCCCTCGGGTCGTGTATATTTGTGTGTGTGTATATATAACAGTGTATACACGTAATAACCAGAAAGTGCGGTCAATGATTTACACGGCAATTTGGCCGGAGACTCAGCTGGGCCGATTTTCGGTAAATCGTTTAGGATCGCGCTGGGCGAGTGGTTTTAAGTTTTGAATTTGTTCGCCAAAACCTTTCCGACGATTTGTAGCGTTAAAACGTGCGAGATAATCAACTCGACGACGAAAACGGCGCGCAGATGTTTAATAACATAATAATTATTCCGATTCGTCGGCGATGAGTAATAAATACAATATTAAACAGTCATCGTTGTCGTCGTCATGAGTTTTTTTTTTTTTTTTAAAAAATTCGTTACCTCAGTTAGCAATTTAATATATAATGATTTGAACCTCATGATTTTCGAAAACAAATATTTTCAGTACATGCTATTTTTATTTTCACGTGATAAGAATTGAATTACATCATTACGCCACCGAATTCAAATATTATATAAACGCTATAAAACTACAGAGTAGTTATTTCAAGTACGTTTTTGACGTCAGCTGTTATGATATATTATTATGAGCTAAATTACTTACCGTGACGCGGGGGGAAGGGAAATCCCTTGATGTATACATTTTTCATTGTATTGTTTATTAAACATCCCGCAAGGTGATCTCTACGTCTGGCCCGCGTAAAATTTATAATCACAAATGACACATTAGCGCACCATTTCTTATTTAAATATTATTATTATTATTGCTGTTGTTGTTAAGCTGAAGGCCCCTCACTCCCGATACCCGAGAATTACATCTGATATGTAAATTGCGGGTGTTTTGTCTTTTGACGTGACAATGGTCTACGCTGGAATGACACGACACACTCAAATACGCATTCTATTGATTTCCATGTCACAGAAATACGTTCAATTGTTTCTCCTCTCGTGATAATATCTTGTCTGTGTAGTGTATGTAGTTTCCATCGACGGTGAAAAATATCAAGTTCCAATAAATTCTACTATCGTGTCTCTTTGTTACTACTGTAACACAAGTTAGTCTAGTTGCGTGTTATCGCATAGTGGACGAACGTGTACAATAATATAATAATATATTGTCAAATAATTGTCTACCGACTACACCAAAATTATTTAGTGTGGAGCATCTTATCTCCTACTACATATATCAGTCCAAACGGCTACAATAGATCGACGAAAGAGCGCATTGTACGGCTGTGAAAACAGCAGAAAAAAATAAACACATTTTCTATTGATACTTTTTGGTTTCAAAAATTATCGGTGTGGTCGTTTCTAGCTCTATTCTCCATTATTATAGTGATGCCTAGAAAATTAATCTAAAAACAATAATAACACACAGACGGAATTTTCTTATGAGGACGGCCCTGAAATGTATATCCCGAACACGATATTTCTTCGACATTTTACGTTTTGAGCTAAGATCAAAAACATGAGAAACGTAGGATCTACTGAACTCGTATTATATGCCATCATAATAAAATGTATGAAACAATATTTTATGTCTTCGCCATTTATTATATTTGTTGTTTCTGCAACGTCAAGTGTCCAAATACGATAGCATAATGCACAACAACTATGACACGTCATTCAGGACGTGTATATAAAAAAGCAACCAATTTTAATCTAATTTATATTATTGCACATGGGGTATAAAGTATAAAATGTTTTATTTTAAAAACATATTATTAAACATATCTATTATTATCTTACTGTACAATAATAGTTTTAAATTAAATTTTGATTGAAATACTGTATTTTTGCAATAAATATATAAAAGTTATTAATTTAAGTATAGGTAATAACTTTGAATAACATGAGTATTACCTATTTATACCATAATAGGTACTAGATTCATCAGAAACTAGATACGGTAAACATTTTAATTCCAAGACAGCCAAGACAGAAAATAGAAAACAATCATTATTCGATCATAATTAAAATATATTTTAATGGCAGACTTTTACGTTTTTTAAATCGTTTCTTAAGAGTTATTGAATAAATATTCAAATAAATTCAACAAAGATGTATAATATTTATAGTGATTTTCAATGTATAGACATAGACTGATTTTTTAATAGGATTACTATTTATGAATTACATAATTCTAATATAAGCATTGATCGCTCAGAGCAATAAATATCTACTATAAAACATGTGAATTCTATATGAAATAACACATTTTATCTTAATTTCATGAAAAAAGTTTAAGCTCAATCATCAAACATAAAATTATAAATAAATAATTGTATTCTTAAATCTATATTAATAAGTTGCATGACATAATCGTAATTCATTATTTATAACAATTATAACACATAATAAAATAAATATTAATGAGGTATTTCATCGCTTAAATATGTTTATCTATTAATTAAGTAACAATAATTATAAATTGATAAAGGCTCTTTAACAAACACTTTATATAACGTATAACAAAGTAGTTATTAAAAGTCACGATGGTTTAACAATATGTAAATTACTATTAGGTACATAAATTTAATAATAATAGGTATAGTTAAACTAGGACTTTTAGCCATGCATGTACATTATGATTAAATAGTTTCTCAACTAAAAAATTCAATAAATCTAGTAATTTGACCTTTTGATGAAATAACTCAGTGGAAAAATTAAATAGAACTATAATAATTATTATGAGCTAAATGTATACCGTTTGTTCTGTTAAAAACTTCAGCGTACTTATTTCTAATTTTTTAAATAATTTTTCACACAATACGAATGTTTATATTGTTATATTAATCCTCGTAAAATATTTAATAGTTTGATCGGAACAATATTGTGTATTTCAAAAACGTAATTATTTGGACGTGCCACGAAACGTATAACAGTAATTATTTCCCAGAATTCGATTGAACTTTTACTATTCAGTTATGGTTTTCACATTTATAAGGGCTGCTCATACATAATTATGCGGACCGAGTAATGCAATTTTTCAATTTTTTTATTTTTTGTTTTGCCCCCTTGTACCACTAATTTGATCAGGCTAAACTGTTTCCAATACACATTGGTGGTATATATAGTGGGTCATTATTGAACAATCTCTATAGCAAAATATAGAAACCACAGCATGGCTGGTTATGATTTATTGATTTTATAGGAATATCAAGTAGTATACACGATCGACTTCCTATCAAAATTTCATTACTGGAATGCGACCCCACCTCCTTACTATGTATAAACCGCCTTCTCGAACTAGTGCTTTTATGAGTAACGGCTTCCTCGTGGGACTTCCGCAATAAGATATACGGCTATGGCTCAAAATGGAAATGTATGATATTTGCTGTATAACAAAGGAGCATTACGTATGATAAAATGAAGACAAAATAAAGAGTTTCAAATGTTCATCATATACACAGAGGGTGAGAGACAAACACAAAGTAAACGCCTGCTTATTATATTTTTACAAGATTACATTTATTGTCATTATATACTGCTTACGATATTTTATCATGGAATTGTAATTTGACAAGACAAAACAGTATACTTTATATAAATTAATGTTATACATAATTATGAATAATATTATACAACTATATTATTCGCATCGTATGAATACGTGAAATGTTTATTATACCAACGTTTTGAAGAAAAATTCAAAATTGATTATTATAATTCGAATTTAAATATGCAATATGTATTTATGATTAGTCGAGTCTTCCATTAAAATACACAACGTTTCGTCGAAGTTACCATTAATATTTCAATCAGAGTCTGCTCCTAAAGAAAAATACGAACAGAAATATTGTTTTATTGACTTTATCTTGATAAAAATACAAAATATATAATACAAAGTTCGTTAACAGATATTAAGGAAACCAAATTATTTAATAAATTAAAATTGGTATTTCAAATTAAAAAGGAATTTTTTAAAATACGTTTGATAAATTATTTATTTTGGACGTTTTATAATGAATCAAATAGTGCGTGTCAACTATATAACATAATTATACACTTTAGGTATACTCTTCAATGTCCAAGTGTATCATTTTATGAATAGTATATAAATAATTATAAGCATTGGCCCAAAACCTAACCTATTCTAACTTTTTTGTTAAACAAAACTACTATAAAAGACCATTCATGTCTCAAGACAAATACCTCATGTTTTTTTACTCAATTATTTTATTTAGAATGACCAAAACACATTTTTATGACATGAATGAAATAAAATAATATAATTTGAGTACACTTATCATAGGTATAATTTTAATAGATTTTAATTAAAATATTATAAGGTATAACATTCTTATAGTTTCATATTTTTTTTCTACAAATATTATTATATTTTTTTATTTTAAAACATTTTGTTATCGGTATGGACTATTAATATAACTAAATTTTTTTATAAACATAATAATAATATGCTCCTTACTCCTCCTATTTGTTTGATGAACTTTTAAATGTATTGTTTAGGTAGGTATCTTATAAAATATAATTTAACAAATTATAAAATATATTTGACAATATTATTATCTCTTTATATAGATGATAGACTACCTCTTTATTTTTTAGATACGCATTAAAAAATTTGAAATTAATTATAAGGATTTTATGAAAATTCAATGAATCTGTCTAATTATTATTAGTGCATTTTTTTTTACAAGTATACGAATCAAATAATTATTTTTAACAGTAATCTTAGTAAAAATTCTCTAACTAGGTAACAAATAAAATGATACGTCATTTTAAATTTTTAAAAATAGCACTAAACAAATATATAGTTTTATATAATAAGATTGAATAATCATAATTATTTTATAATTACCGAGTACAAAATTGCATAAAAAGGTAACAACATTTATTTTTATTTAGATATTTTTAACAATTGTGTTTATATTTACAATACACTCAAATGTATACATATATATAATAATATAATACATAAGTAACTCCTTAAATTATCTGAACACAAATCAATTGAACTGTGTCTACGATTTTCGCTCGTACAACCACAAACTGAGAAATCCACTTAAAATAACTTTGTCCTTTACGTTAATGTAAATTTAACTATTTTAATCGTATTAATTCGTAGATAGGTGTACACATAGAACTCAACTGTTATACTTATATAATACATACAGAATAGATATAGAATTGTCTATGCGTGCTTAAAATGTTCTGAATAGACTAATAGATATAATAGATATAATATATATTCACCATAAATGTGTAGTTTGGATGAAACTCGAAGATTACACCCCTTAAAAGTAAATTGCAATTGCAGCTCAATATTGTAAACTGTACGAGGAATGAGATGAGCTAAATACGTATTGTCACCCGGATTAAACGTTGCTAATAAAACAAAATTAGTTTATTATGATTATTTTATGATCGTAGAGTTTTTTCTTGATAATTATTGATAAATTAATTTAATTTAGTCTTAAGTTATTAATGGCTTTGTTAAATGTTCATTTGAAATAACATTATTGCGGTCAAAGTTAGTATTTTTCTTAATAAAATGTTCAGTACTAATTTTAATTGTTTATACTAGTTTTAATATATTTTATAGTTTAAACTAATAAACTGATACTTTAAGTTAATAAAGATTAATGAAGATTAGTTTCATTAATGAATGATATCATACCTGCAATGCAATGGGAGTATTTAAACAAATTATTTTTGTTAAGCAACCACAATTAAAAATAATTGTATCCGCCGGTAAATATGGACGAAGGGAACTATAGTTAACTGTTACGCGTATTGTTATGAGTCTACGTTTAAATTTAATTACAGTTCGTGAAAAATGTTCATAAATGTGCTTTGATTATATACTTATAGGTATACCCACTTATAAATGAGATCGATATTTTTTTTCAATTGCAGTTATACTATATTTTTCAAAAAAAAAAAAAATAATAATAATAAATAAATAAATAAACAATATTCACACTTTTTTTACAATGCTTTGAATAATTTAAAATTAAGACTCATTTATAACCTGCACGAGTTTGCATTAAATGCATACATATATAGTATAATCAATCATAAAGATATTATAATAATGTTAATATAAATACGAAAAAAAAACATATTTGAATTTTAACTACCTACTGTTCAACATTTTAAAATATTTTATTTTTATTCTTATTTGTTAAACTTGATATTAATGTTTCTAGAATGAAGTAGGAATAATAGTTTTATTTTTATTTTAAGTTTAAAACAAGGTATAAAAAATTGTAATGAATCACAACTTAGACAACTTTGAATTAGGTGGTGTATTATTATTCAAGATACCAAAATATAATCAATTTTAATTATTTTTAAATTGGTTGAGCATTACATACAATTCTTTTTTAAAAGCAATGATTACATATCACTATATTTGAATTAAACGAACGGAAAGTGTTAGCATTGTCTGTTTATCTGTGTCTTGTATTTGGTTGAATAATATCGTAAAAATCTATGTACTTAGCAATATGGTTGGGGAACTAAAATATTATATTCTGCTTTTTTTTTTTAATAAATTATACAAACATAATTTTACAATACTGAGTATTTTATTTTTGATTAATACGTGGTACCGGTACCTATATTAATATAATATATACATTTATTTCATAATAACTGTATAATTCGATTTCGACGACAAAAAATGAAAAACTATAAACATAAACAGCGAAAAATAAAAGGTATACGGTATATCTCGGTTTTAGTGTGGCTTAGTTCATGGACGATGGGATAAATCGGCGTTGGTGTACTTTGCTTTGTGAACTAATTCGACTAAGTTAAGCAATCCGCCTGCGGTGGATTGGAGATAGTACTTGGTATGCTTTCGAACGTGGTTCTAACAACTTTCTAAACTTCCCTGATATCTCTAAGAACAATTTGAAATTTTCATCAAAATTTATCGAATAGTTTTTGAATATAAAAAAAGCTACAATTATATATTCGTATTTATATAAAATATATAAATTATGTAAAAGTGTCTTTTATTTTCGTCACCAATAGCAACACAATTTTATACTTAATAAAATAATTTTTCTATTTTTATGAGCCATAGCAAAATGTATGTGTGATCCACCCTGCTGCAATACCTATAGGTTAAAAAAAAATGATGTTATGCACAATCCCCGAGTTTCAAGAAATATAATATGATCAAAATCTGATGCTAATTATCTTAGTAGTTTCCAAGTATACAGGGTGGTTTTTTTATCGTTGAACATTATTGTTCAACGATAAAAAAATCACCTAGTATAAGCCCTCATTTAAATATACATTAATATATATATAAAAAAAATTAGATTCATAATGTGTCAGAATTAAGAAAAAAGGAACCAGTTTTTGATAATATAACGGTGTGTTCAAACATCTTTCCTTATCAGTTATCAGTGTTTGTGATTATTATAAATGCAAAGTTTATTAACTATATGGGCATATAGAGGCATTAATGTATCGTTATTATTACGACTGTGATTGCGGTAAAATATCAAAATAATCGAAGATCTTCTCTTTCTGTCGTTATGACTGAAAACGTTACGTTACACTCGTCTGGTGGCTTAAATACAAAGGAATAAAACCATAAGATAATCATATTCGCGGTAAGGTTGATGGAACCATCGAGTGAAAACTGCACTCTCAGAAAAATTTCGGAAGCTCTTCTGCCACCACCGGTGCAGATTGCAATAACCGTTGCAGGCTAATGAACGAGACGCGGTCGTTAATTAATATTAACGAGCCGACGGCGTCAGAGTAATAAATAAATAATAATACGACGTGTTTAAAGCGACGGCGGGTACGAAAACGAAAACGTTGTTACCGGAAACGCACAACGCGCTTTTCACTCCCCCGCCTCCGCTTGTGTTTACGCTACGCACGGCGGAGGGCAGAAACGGAGGGCACCGACGGTTGGAGAAGGATGTTAGGAGTGGTGGAGAGCTCGTCGTAATTACAACTACCGTCAACAACAACCAACCAACGAATACTATACGACTACTGCGCTACTAACACTAATACCTACTAGTTAATACTACTATAACAGTGGTTAGTACAATAATATAGGCTAAACCGCCGCCGCTAAGATGTTTTATCTTGCTTAAGTTCGTAACGACCGCTCGCGATGGCGGAAGAACGCTGGAAGGCTGTGCCGAGATAGATCCCACTTAACTTATCCGGACCGGATAATAACTGGCGAAAAGCGGAGGCACCGCGCTTACGGATGAGTTTCACGGGGAATATTTCCGGTCATTACCGTCGCGCTTCCGAAACGTTTCGCGATCCGCCGCCACCGCCGCGGCCCGTCAGCTACGAGAGCGTTCGCGGCGTGTGCCGTTTCCAAAAACGTCATCCCTCTCCCTTCCTACTTATGGCGCACGTGACCGTCCTATCAAGCTCGCCGTATAATGATATCGTATTACGAAGGGCTTTAAGCTTGGACACCTGTAGTGTCGAATAACTTGGCTATTCGATAAGAGACGTCAACTATAATAGGGGAAGCCGATTTATAATTGTTGGATAATTTTGTTTTTGTTTTGAAGAGCAAGTAAATTAAATACACACAATACTTGATTATACACCTAGAATTCATATCGTGTGAAAGGAAACTGTCAAATCTGTCTTAGCTCCTTGTCATATTGTCATTATTAAAATCTATATAAGCTATTGTGAGTTCTTTAGAAAGTTGTAACATTAATCTAAAGGGCGCCACGATGTCTTACACGCGTAAAATCAATTATGACATTAATGCTTCATTCTTAACAGGCCTGATAATCAGATCCTAATCTTAGTTCAATTATAAATTATATATTTATTAAAATTTATTTGTATTTGGGAAATAAATGATGAAACGAAATATTATATCAACGTTCCTTGATTTCACTATTGTTTTTTGAGTTCAACATAATAATATGATCTAATTCAATTCAATCAACATCGGTCATATTAATATGTGTTTTGTTTTATTTTCGTTATTATGTTCAATGTTTTGGAATGAACAAATGGGACATTTTTAAATAAAAAGTTTTTTTCATAATGGTATAGTACCTAATAATAATAATAATAAAGTTTTTATAATCGTAAATATAATATAAACATTATTCGTATGATTTATTAAATAAAAAAATACTAACAGAGTAAAACATAATAATTCACATATTATTATTATTATTATTATTATTAGTAAAAAAAAATCGATCGTCTGATTGGTATAGCGAGTAGGATAAACCGTAACATCGTAATGATAGTAACAATAACTTAACTGTTTTGTATAATGTATATATATTTAATATAATATATATTATCTGCTTGTTCTATACAAACAAGTCGATATCAAATAAAATAAAATAAAAGTTTTCATATACATAATATGAATACTAAAACTTGTTATAGTTCAATTTTTATAAGCATAAATTAATTAAATTATATTGCCAATAATTTATAAAATAAAGAAATAATATTTGTCTAATTAAATTTAATCAATACTTTTTATTATATAATTATATACAAGGTGATTATTTCTAGTCATTTTCTAGGAAACATTTTGGTGTTATTAGAACAATTATAAAACGTTTTCACTATTTTTTTTTTTTATTTATTTAAAGAGTTACAGGCTTCAACTGCTAAGATTATTAGCCAACATATTTTTTTTTTTTAACTAAATACAAAGAAAAAAATAGTATAAAGAAAAATAATATTTACGACGGATAATTGATTGACATAATTAGTATTTACAGTTAATGTGATGTGTGTTTACAATATAGATTGACTAAATTAAAGTGTATTGATGAGGTTGAATTTGGTGATGAATTTTATGATGTTTGAGGTTTGTCCTTCATCAAGGATTTTTTTGATGTTGTGTGGTAGGTTGAGGGGCGTGCGTGTTGGTTCATAGATTGGACATTCTTCGAGTATGTGCTTTATTGTGACGCGAGTTTGACATGTATTGCATATAGGTGGATCGTCTTTGCTGATTAAAAAAGAGTGTGTAGCTAAAGT
>VUJU01005151.1:0-14984 GCA_009835225.1 Aphis craccivora
ATAAAAATGTTTGCCTCTCGGGACTCATCGGTTCGCTTCGTAAACGCTACTCGGCGAGTATTATACTACTCGTGCCTCGTTGCTCCACTCTAGCTGTTGACCACGTGGAGTGGGGCGCGTAGTACCGTACAATAGTACTGCCGCGGTACTTTGCAGCCCTAATTGTATGTTATCAGTTATTTTCCCATTATCTTTTGTCAAAAAATTAAACTAATTACATCTTGTATAAAATTAATTTTAATATTTTGAAAGATAATTTGATTATTATATACCTATAATAGATTAATAACAAATTATTAGAATGGTAAGTTTCAGGTGAGGCTGTGCCTCACTTGCCTCACCCGGCGAGCCGCCACTGATATAACCATTATAGTAACTAGTAGACTCTTCGCTCACAGTATACCGTGTACAATTATAGGTATAGGGTAGTCCCATCCATGTTTACATATATTATCTATGTTAGCCTAACATCATGGGCTACACCTCTGTTGCCGCCGCATTACAATCGCGGCAGTAGTGGTGGTGGCGGAGAGAGAAGACGACTTTGACTGGAACCTGAGCTGGCAACCCTGGGCTATACTGCTATAATAGGTGGATATACCTAGCGTTTATTGATTAACCTCGTCCGTGTGCATCGTATAACTCAGTGGTTCTCAACCTTTTTGGTTTCGCGGACCACCTAGAATCTAGAATCTAGATTTAAGTAGGGGTACAGATCACTTTGGGTTTTGGTTCGTTTAACTACTATACTGAAAATATAATTTTTCGGTTTTCCAATATTATGCGGACCGATATCTTTTTATTGTGAACCGGTGGTCGAGAACCATTTTTATAACTTCGTCGTGTAACATCTCGCCGGGTCATCGTAACTAGTCCCAAACGTTACTTTAACTTCAACGCCTAACAACATAATAATAGTATTGTTGTGTCTGCGCCGTTGACGTCACTGACGACTTTCATCTGAAATGTCATTATGCCTCGCCTACGGTCTAGTAATGCTCTAGTTCATTAGTCATTAGGTATTACAACTGAGCCACTCAGCAACAATGCTATGATTGGTAGCGTAGTGATGCCAACAGCCGAATGCCAGAGTTTGATTTCCATATATTTTTTTTTAAACGACGAAGAGTAAAACATCCACCAACCGCATACGGTGGCCAGCGCCACACCACACCATGATTTTTATGTTTTGTAGATTATGTCGATTACGGGATTACAAAGTATATATTTGTAAATGTTTGAATGTTTAATACCTAATAAATAAATAATAAATATTATGTTATATGCTACTTTTCTTATTCTGGAGTCGTTAAGTTTTACTGAGTTTTTAGAGCAGTAACAATACCCAGATTTTCTACTTAAATATATTTTTTGGTACGAAAGGCAATTTTGTTGGTATTTTAGAGGACGTATAGTAAAAATTTCAGTCACAGTTTACAAAAAAAATTGAAAAGGGGTTAGAAAGGTAAGATTCATATTTATTGATTATTTTAAATTGCACGGGCTGATTGAAATTTAATGGTAAAATATCGTATATGTGAATTACATTTTTATAGATAGCCAACTTAAAAAAAAATAACATTTTAATTTATAGACTTATAGTTTTAATAACTGTTTTAATACACCTTGATTATCTATGATAAAAACCACGGACTAAGATATAATGGACTGGAATCGAATGGGCTGGGAGAGTAGGAGGGACCGAGCATCAAATGTTATGTTCCCTTCACCCCTCTGCCTGCTGCCTACATACAAAAGTCCGAATGATTAGAACGCTATCTAGTGGTAATATTCTAGCGAAAAATTGAGCATCGTAAAATTGGACCGTGTATATTTTATAATAAAATAAAATCATTCGGACTTAAATTCCCCCCGTACTCCCGCGTTGTGTAAAATTTTCGGCTCACAAATATTTCACTCGATGCCCCAGTCCATTATATCTTAGTCCTTGATAAAAATGAATATAAAATCAAGATATTACATATTTTTTATCCACGATAAGGATATAAACCGTTTTCGTTTTTACTGATATAAACCGTTTTTATTTACTGTCTGGTGCCATCCTTATACCAGACAGTAACACACATTACATTTCTTACATTTCCATATATTTCTTTATTATCTATGATACAATTACCATTATATTTGGTATTCACAACCACAATACCACATTAATAATAAATGTAATTTAATCTATTCTGTTGTGGCAGAAAACGAATTAAGATATAACACTGCCACAATATTTCGCCTCCATGTCGGCACACCTGTAAGGACATTGGTCACACTCCTAGCGGTCGGTCGGGGCTCTGACCTACCCCTAGCTTCTCCCTTCGGCACCAATTCTCTCTCGTCACGTCTCGTGTTAAACTCGTCGGCTCGACTCCCTCTCGTCCACTACTTCCTTTTTAAAGACCATATCCGCCGCCATTTTTATCGTATTATTTTGTATCCATTCGTACCCGAATCATCAAATACAACCAGTTAATATACCTAATTTCATCGTGTATTTATTTACTGGTTCTTTTTTAATATCGTTGGGAATACGCAGTACCATCGGTAGTATCTCCACCGCGTATCTCCCATACTGTAATTCAACTATCGCCGTGGTTATCATTAAAAACTGGAGAAGTCGAAAAATATCAATGTTTCATCAGCAAGATTAATGTGCACTGAGTGGATTTTTTTATGCTTCACCTCAATGCTCTATGAATATTTAAATGCCAACAAATACATCATTTAATTTTGATTCCTGATTGTGTTTAGCAGTGAGATTCTTAATGGACAATAAGGTATATATTTATTATTTTTACTAGAGAAAATTTATATTATTTAAACAAATTTAAGTAACAAAATTATTCACATGTATTCTATAGTAAATTATTTCAAATAAATTACCCATTTTTAATTACTCTTAGACTAAAATTATTTTTTTTCATCAAGTTATAATAACCATATTTATATTGATATTGTAACATTTGATTATACATTTTTATTTTGTATGGTAATCCCAGATAGCAAAAACATATTATAATAATGTTTTTATACAATTAAAAATACATATAATAAGCAGGGCCCCCACAAGGGGGGTTTTGATGGACCTTGAGTACAGGAGACATAGTCACTGATTAATGATAGTTAATTTAATATTTAACCATTGATTACGCTGGGCTCAAAGCCTGCAAAATACAATTTTAAGTTAAAAAAAATATATTTAATATAAATTAAAATAAACTTGTTTTTTTCTTTTTTAATTTAGATAATACCTATTGTAATAAAAAAAAAAAGAAAAAAATTTATTAATGTTGAAATGCTTATGAATCTTGATTTTTTTTATAATTTACTAGCTATATTAACTATGGTATCCTGTCTTAACAGTGAATATTGGATTTGAATTAGTATAATTAAAAAACAAATATTATTCCAAAAATTGTTATATAGATGGTAAATTGTATTTTTTGAAGTTTTAAAAAAGGTCCAAACAAACATTTATTACAGGGCCCATAATTGTATATGATAATGAGTAATATTATTTGATCATTTTTATTTCATTACAAATATAAAATAAAGTTTTTTTTTATCATAACTACTATTTTATTATTTATGTTTCTATATGGCAATCCCTGTGTTCAACTTGGATTGAACAATAAAATATAAGGTCAGCTTCTCGTAGATATGTATCTTCATGCCACATTTTGTTGTATTTGAATAAATGCATATAGGTAAAATGTATTGATGACTCATTTCACCTATGTATTTAGTAAATTCCACTCAATTAAATTAATAGTTTTTGTCAGACTCACAGGATAGGACATAAGATAATAATTATATAATATATAATAAATATAATTGTATTATAATTTTATTAAATTAAAACATTTTTTTTTTTTTTGTATATATACTTACAACAGTTACAACTTATAAGTTTAAATTTCTTAGTGTACATATAATAATAATTAATAACTTTATGAAAAGCTAGCTAATAATAACTAAATAAAAGTATGAACAAACAAAATGTGATAATATATTTCAGAATCTTTCATAAAAATATATGCCTTTTATGAAAATAAAAAAACTGAATTATACAAAACATGGTAAGGTATTTTTTTTTTTGTTTCTAATGCAGCGTCAGCTATATTAATTTTAATAGGTGCTTCGATTTCTGTATCTATTGAGTTTTCGAAATTTGTTGTCCTTCTTACGGCTTTTTAAAAGAACAAGCAATTGAAGAACAATAATTAAAAACTAATACTTAATACATATTAATATTTTTATAATTTGTAGGTACTTCAACTAATAATTTATTTGATTTATATATATATATAATATTATATTATATAAACATAATAATGCTTACCAAATATAACTATATATGTTTTCAAAGAAGAAAATATTCTTTTTTTTTTGACCCATGTAGCTATATTCTTTAAGTAACTCATCATCAAATAATTTTCTCAACATTCGGTGTACTGTTGAAGTTAAAGTTTTCCTTGTTAATCGTTCAAGACTATTAACCTAAATTAAAAACATATTATGTAACAAAAAAATATGTATTGAATAATATATTTTATATTTTAAAAACATACCACATATTTTGTCTTAAAATTTATGTCGAGCAGTTTAGTTTCAAAGTCAATTAATTCTTCTTCATTAGTAATTGGAAGTGAATAATCACAATCGTCTGCTAGGTTAGATATGTTTGTTGTAATTGTTTAATTTCTAGTTTCATTATTTTGTAATTTTAAATTCATGTCATTAATTATTTGGTCCATATGGTGTTGTTTTTGGGACAAAGTTTCTAAGTCATACCTTATTTTTAAAACAACATTTAGGATTCTTTTTACTGTACCTATTCACAAAATGTATATTCAAATATTTATATATAGTATTATATGCATCTTTTAAATTTACTTCCTAAACACGAATCTATTTGTGACGATAATGGTTGTCTTGATGATACTATACTAACTGAATTATTTTAATACTTTTGTTTTGATTTATTCATGCTTGTTGTTTTTATGTTACCAGCTGAAAAAAATAAAAATAAAAAAGTGAACACTATATCATGAAGTATGAAGATATAATTATTAACATTTATGTAGGGTAGATAAACAATATAAAACAATAATTCAACTTCTTTTTTTATATGTTTTTAAAATAATTAATTTTTAAGTTTTAAAATGAAACCTTTATTTACAAATAATGTGTGGACAGACTACATATCTAACTTATATTTTTTACACTATATGTACAGAAAATTAATTTAATTTTAAATGCCATATTAGTAATAATATACCTTGTGTAATAGCTGATGTAGATGCAAAATTCATGTTGTCCCCCATAATCTCAGATTTATTTAAACTATTCTCCATATTAGATACTTTAAATGGAGATGATGTAGTTTGATACACTTCAACATTTTTTCTATATTCAGACATATTTAAAGTGACATTATACATATTATGACAAATTAATAATTTGTTTTAATTATATACCTTCAGATTGCATACATGATAGCATATTACAATCATCAGGTTTTTGGTGCATTTCTTTTACTTGACCTGTTCAAAAATAATAAATTATTGTAGTTTAAGTCTTTAATACAGTTCTTTAATTTTCCACGACAGTAACCTTACATAAATTGGCCCTTTTATTCATAATAAAATCAATTTTTTTGTAATACCAAGACATACCAGGTGCATGTAGTCAAGAGAATAATTATTAACAATATCTAATCCAGGAATTTCAGTTAGTAATTGAGGATAGATGGTGTCTATTTTGTGATCTTGTTAAATACCCAGGGTGAGTTCTCTTGTTAGGTCTCCTATTAGGTTCACTATACAGAAAACATACTCTATATGATTTGTATTCACCTTCGATTTCACAATGTGAACAGGAAAAAACCATTATGAGACTTAATTCTAAAAATAAATGCTTTTGCTGGTGTATCGCAACAGAATACATCAATAATGACTTTATATAATTTATTTTTAATTAAAATTCCATTAGGTTAGGTAATAGTAAATAATATTTTCATCAATATATTACCCTATTGGGAAAAGAAAATATATTATATAGCTACAATAGGTACCAGTGTAAGTACAATATAAAATGTGTTATAGGTACATAATATGTAATCAAATATATTATTATCAAAGATAAAATGTATAATATTTAGTAGCATCTAATGGTAATGAGATATAGGTACGGTAAAACGGGGTGATTAGTGTGATTAGGGTCAATTTCAAAGGTTTTTTGGTTATATCTCTGTACATTTTTGAAAAAAGTTTAATTTTTTTTTCAATATGAAAGATAATATATCCCTTGATGGTAAAAATGAAAGTAAAATAGTGGAAGTTTGATAAATAACTTTGTTACACCTCAGGTCCTTAGATACTATTATAATATTTATGTACTATATATACTATATATATGTACTGTATAATGTATATATACATAGTTTATGTAAAAATGGCGCGTATTATCTAAATAATATTATTTTAATGATAGAAAAATGTATATTTTATATTATTATTTCAGTAATGAATTAACTATATTATTATATTATTTTTTTTCATTATTTAATAATAATATTAATGTAGTCTAATACTATGTTGCTTTATGTATAATATCATATCACAAATGAAATAATAATATATTGTTATCATTACAATTTTGCTAACTTATTCAAATAAAACAAAACGTTTAATTACTCAAAAATTCATTGTACATTTCTACCTATCTAAAATTTCAAATTTGAAATTAGCTTTTCATTACAGTTCAATATTTATTCCTCATTTATTTAATTTTTACTTAGACCATTGATTTGCATTGTGTGCAGGACATTCGTCTGATTGGAAATACATATTTTGGCGAGTTGCAAGTGGTACATTTTCTAGTAGTATTGGAAGAGTATTCTGAAGAAACTCCAGGTATTTTTGAGCAGTAAGCGTTCCTATTAGTTAATTATAAGAAGTATTACTATAAATTTAATTTTTTTAAATATTATATTGAAAATTAAAATAAATACTGACCATTATAAAAATGTGCAAAGGTTTGAAATATTGATTTCCTCATCAAGTGAGGATATTCATCGGTCCAATAATGTGCATTATGACGATTCAAGATTCCATTTGACATAAATTTTGATTCTTCAGTTCATAATATATTATTAAATATTAAAGGCTCAAAATCTATTTTATTAACTAGTCATTGAATAAAACTAAATCTTCTATTAGTTGTTGTACCAAAGTTATATTGAAAAGATACTATTTACGTTTTTTCAAAGTTCTCTGAACACAACTGCATGAAATATTTAAATATGATGGAGCATCCCTTATTGATGCATGTTGATTTTCAACAAAATACATAAATATTTGGTTTTAATTTTCAATATTTTCTTTTTTGGTATTTAATTTAAATACTAATATACAAATAATTTTGGTATTTAAATTAATTTAATGATTAAATTTTCCTTTAAGTTTTAAGGAATCTAGTAATCTATTAAATGTCATGTGTGATGTTAGACTTCTATCTGGAAACTTTTCCCTATATGCTGCCCTGGAATGTCTTTTTTTTACACTCATAAAATATTTGAATCATAACAGCTCGCTCTTCATTAAAAAAATTAACCATTGTTAATAAAAATTATGTTAGAACTAGGAAAGTTAAAATTTTAATGTACACGTAGATAAATGAAATGTGTGGATTTCTACCATTGAAGATATAAGCTACAATAAAATATCAACATACAAGTTTATTATTATATGTTTCAATAAATCAATCACTGATTACCTCCTATTTTCATAACTTAGATATGACTTTTATGTGAGTACTGATCTACACGTACATATGTGTAGGGGCGGGCTCAGCTTTTTCCAAAGGGAGGGGGATGAGTGGATGAACTGTATTTTGTTTTGTTGATTGTCATATATACAAAATGTATAAATGCATAAGAAAAATAGTTCATGGGGGGGGATATGACACCTTTATCAGCCCTCGTGAGCATGCTCTTGCATAGGTGCATATGTATGTATATTAATAAAATAAAAGAACTTTCAAATACATATTGTGAACTATGTAATTATTGCAATTAAAATCTATTAATAATTTTATCACTCCTAATTTTTATTATTTTTTGTTACCACAATTATTTTAAACTATGAACTTACAATATAAATCAATTAAAACACCAGTTATTAATATTAAATAGGTAATTAATTAAAGCCAGTTAAAGTACATAGGTAATTAATATGTTTATCAAAATAATTAAACAATTTTTAGTTATAATATTTAATTAATATTCATAACATAATATTTTCTAAAACCAACTTGCTTTTGACGACGTGTGATGACAACTCACTCAAGGTGTATATATCTAATTTGTCGCGGCTCGTACGGTCGCAAAAAACTAGATATGAACATTCAGTATATTTTTTGTAAGTGATGTTTTAGTAGTTTTGATAATAGAATACTTAAGTTCAAGTCTAGTGAACGTGAGGCGTTGGAAGAGCACAAATTATTCTGTGGGGCACATAAGCCTATTTTCCTGGAAATGTCAAAAGAGGGGGAATGTACAAATTTAAAAAAAATGGAAAAATACTGTTAGGCAGCCATTTGTTATTTACGCTGATTTTGAGGCCTTATTAGTGAAAACGGACGAGGTAAAGGGCGGAAATACAAAAATAGTTCATAAACATGAGGCGACGAGCTACGGATTTTTGGTTAAGGCAAGAGATGACGTGCCGACGGAGCTCATCGAGGAATCTGAAATACCTACAGTTCCGGTAGTATACAGAGGGGGCGAACAGCGTGCGGACGTAGCGAAACGTTTTGTTGAAGCTGTAGTTGAAGTCAGCTGGAAAATTGAAAAATTGATGAAGACAAATATTCCTTTGACCATGACGAAGAAAAAACACATTAAGAGTGTAATACGTGTAATTTGTGTAAATGTATTTTAGTCAGTGGCGAAAAACTTAGAGATCATAATCATCTGACGGGTAAATTTAGGCAAATTTTGTGTTCAAAATGTAACTTAGAGTTACAACAGACTAAATTTGTACCCGTATTTTTTCATAATCTCTCCAACTATGACTCGCACTTCATAATCACTGAACTTGGTTTTGATACTCCAAGTATATCCGTTATTCCGAACAGCGAAGAGAAATTTATATCTTTTACGAAACATATAAGTAGTAAGTTCACTATTCGGTTTATCGATACATTCAGGTTTATGGCGTTGAGTTTATCATCTCTAGTTGAAAATTTAATTACACATAATTTCGAAAACTTCCGTGAGACAGCTAAACATTTTGTCAGCGAAGATATGCTTCTTGTTACTCGAAAAGGTGTTTATCCGTACGAGTACACAGATAGTTGGGGCAAATTGGATGTACCTTGTTTACTGAGGGAGGAGGAATTTTATTGTACACTAATCGAGTCGGGGATTAAATAGGAAGATTTTAAGCACGCGAAGTTGGTCTGGGACCACTTCGAGTGCAAGACGTTGGGCGAGTACACAGTGGCGTAACAAGATGGGAATGGGCCCCGGGGCAATTAATAAATTAGGCTCCTTAATTCTAAACCTTTTAAAAAACCTTTTTTTCAATTTTATTTCAATTATTTTACGGATGTATTTTTAAAACTTACCAAGAGCTCTGAAGGCCCCTAAGCTCTAGGGGCCCCAGGGCACTGCCCTGCTTTGCCCGATGATACCTACGCCACTGCGAGTACAGCGATTTATATTTGAAAATTGATGTTTTGTTGCTGGTCGACGTCTTTGAAAACTTCCGTGACCTTTGCATGTCCACGTATAATTAAGACGCAGCTCACTATTACACAGCACCAGGTCTGAGCTTTGATGCTATGTTAAAGTTTACAGGCCAAACATTAGAACTTTGTCTGATTACGATATGTTGCTGATATTTGAGAATGGTTATTTTTGTAAAATGTTTTTATAATTATTTTATATAATTAATTTTTGGTAGGTATTCGTGGCGGTTTGGTGCATGCGAGCATGCGATATTCAAAGGCTAATAATTTAAAGTCCCCGAATTATGACGAATCGAAAGAAAAATCCTGATTGGTGTATCAAGATTGTGAGTATAATTTTATATACATTTTTATACATTTTTAAAATATATTTTTTTTAACTTTAATAGGTAACAACTTGTACGGTTATGCAATTTCGGAGTACATGCCGTATGGTTTTAACTGGGTTGCTCCAAAATTAGACGGTTTGATCGAATTAGCCCCAAAATCGGCTAGAGGTCGTGTATTAGAAGTAGATATATCATATCCGCAACACTTGTACGATAAGCATAATGATCTGCCATTCCTACCACAAAATAGCATACCACCAGGCTCAAAAGTGCGTAAACTTATGGCGATGTTTAGTTGTAAAGACAACTATATTGTGCATTATAGGAATCTGCAGCAGGCAATTGATAACGGGTTGATAGTTGAAAAGGTAAATATTTTATTTTGCAATATTTTAAACAAATTTTTAACTTTTTTTTATAGATACATAGAGTCTTGGAGTTTAGCCAGTCGGATTGGCTTGCCAAGTATATCTAGTTAAACACCGATATGAGGAAGAAGGCTAGGAACGAGTTTGAGAAGGATTTGTTTAAGCTTATGAATAATTCTATTTTTGGTATGCTACTGTTAAACTTTTTAAAAACTTTTTTTAAAAAAACTTTTTTTTTCTACAGGGAAAACGATGCAATCTAAACGTAAGGAGATGAAAATGGAGTTGGTATCATGTGAGCGGCGGCTACAAAAATTGATTAATAAAACTACGTTAAGGCTTGACCCTTAAGGCTGTCTCTTTGGAAAATAAAATAATAAAATTTTATAAACCTATATATATATTGGTAAAATTTACTTTATATTTTATATTATACATTGGTAAAATTTTATTTTATTTTCTATAGGATTCGCTGTATTGGACATTAGCAAAACTTTGATGTACGATTATCACTATAATGTAATGCAGAGGCACTATGGTGAACACATTAAGCTTATGTATACCGACACAGGTAAATGTATATCAAAACTATTCTCATGTGTATTTATTAATTAATATTATTATTACAGATTCACTACCTAGTGTACCACATTAAGACTGATGATTTTTACATTGACTTATTGGAAAATTCAAACCTGATGGATAGGTTAGACACGGCAGACTTGCTACCTGGCCATCCGTGCTATACAACAGCACTTAAGAAGGTACCAGGTTTTTTTCTGACGAGTCAAAGGGTGATATTATATCAGAGTTTTGTGCAATAAGGGCGAAATCGTATGCATATAAAATCCACTCATCAAATACGGCCGATACAGTAGGAAGAGAAAACATCAAGGCTAAGGGGGTCCTACATCATGTGGTTAAGAATCACATGACATTAGAGGACCACATAAGATGTTTGTTTGGAGAAGCCGGTGTGAAGGCTTACTAAGAAAATGTTTCTATTAGATCATTTAAGCACCAACTGATGACAATAAAAACAAATAAACTGACGTATAACAGTTATGATAATAAGCGGGTGGTGGTAGATGATAAAATAAACACACTAGCTCATGGAAATTACAGTGTAGAGTAGGTTATCACAATTATATTTAAAAATAATTTTACTAATTTTACTTATAATTTTATAGAAAAGATGAACCTGAGTTTTGGCCTGAACTTGACTTTTTGTTGGCTCTTGAAGGACAGCCATGGACAGATTTTGATAAAGATTTCGCTAGAACACTTTTACGATTAACAATGGAATAGTTATACCCGCATTTTTTGTAAACTGTTTTTAGTTTTTTGTTATTTTTCGTTATTATATCACTTAAAAGAATATTTTTTTATATTGTAAGTACCTATACTTTGTTAATATTTTGTTCGCTATACATATACCCAGTAATTTTTGTAGATTAAGTTATTTTTTTTTTTTATTTTGTAGTGTATACTTTGTAAATATTTTATTCACTATATTATAACCATGTAAATTTTAGATTTTAAAAAAAAAATTTTAATTGTTTGATGTAAAAAATGTTATAATTTATTATTCATGCGGTAGTATGTTTCAGATAAAAAATGAATGAACAAACAAAGTTAAAATATAATATTATTATGTTTATTAAATATATATATGTTACAATAATAAATGCTAAAATATAATAGTATTATGTTTACTGTTTACTACTCAGGTTTCTTAATTTCTGCGACATTTTCAGTATCATTTTCTGTAAGGTCTGATATTTGAGATTTCATGTAGTCGACATTATCTTCCAGATCAGATACTTTAAATTTTAAATTTTCGGATAATTGTTCGATACTTAATAATTTTTGTTCAATAACTTGAATTTTACTCGTAACTGCATCGATTACTCCACCTTGAGTCTTAGTGTTATTTTCAAGTGTAAACATTTTTTCATTTAATTCAAATTTAATTATTTTTATAGAGTCATCGAGTTTAGAAATAGTTTTTTTAGTTTCACCAGCTTGAGAACCACCAAACACATTCATGACTAAATTTATATTTAACAAGTATATTATGTAAAAAAAAATTAATTTTTTTTAATATCATTTTCTTCGATGATTTTCAAACGAGTGTTTAAATCTGAAATACATGATCCATGATTCAGTAAAGAATTTTCATTAAATGTTCTTGTTCTGTGTTTTCTTTCGACATTTACACTGTCTATAGTAGAAAGTATAAAAGAAAGTTTTGTTTCAGTTTTTATATAATTATTAAACAGCTCTGACATGCGATTTTCCAACGATTGTAGATGAACAATATTACTTTTCATGGTATCAATTTCTTTCTGCTGATTATTTAATTCATTTTGTATTGCTTTGTTACTAATATCTGATATAATTTTTCTAGAATCACCAGCTCGAGAACCTCCAAACACGTTCATAACTATAACACGACGGACACTATATTTCAACATCACGTGTATTTATCTAACTAATGTGTGTGTAAGTGTGTTATCAAATCCAAGCCACTTGACAAGCATTTGATTTTGTTTTTTAGGTATAATTTTTTTCGATCAGATATTCGTTTGGGTGATCAGTTTTATGTATTTCAACCGAGTAAAAACAACCAGCAATCGGTTTACCTGTATAATCTTGTAACTGATAAGTGACGGGTAATGTTTTATTTATTTTAATAATTTCAAATATTTCTGTAGACCAGTAGGGTAAATTACCTTTTGTAAATACTCCTTTTTGTGTACTGATTCTAACGTTTTCACCAACTTTGAATTTAATTTTTCATTATTAATTTCACGTTGTTTTATTGTCACTGACGAAGGATATAAATCTGCCTGCACTGGTGTCATTCCTATAGTTCTGTGTTTTGAATTATTGTGTTCATTAAGCAGCTTTGGTAAAATTGAAATCCAGTCGTGTGAGCTACACGCCGTAAACTCTCTAAACATTTTTTCTTTTCTCATTGTTTAAAATGGAAAGATGACTATCTCCTTGTGAAATATATTTTGAAATTACTTACATGGGCAAAGGATTAGGTATGCCAAAAACTTATTCCGAGGTAACAACAAAATTTAGATTATCTCTACCAATAACTCATTTAAAAAACATTAAAAAAAAGTCTTAAAAAAACTTTATTTATCTTTAAATGAGTTATATTCTAAAGTAACTAAAACAAAACAAGATTCGCCTGCAGATAAACTATATTATAAAGCAGAAAATGTATAATTTTCTTATTCAAATTCGATTGAATTTATGGACATACCAGGTTCACTACTAGAAACCTTCTTCAATTTCACTGTAACAGATAGAAAATATTATTTAAAAACATACTCCAGGAAGAATTTAAAGAAGAAATTGCCTTTTCTAAAATTATATTCTAGGATTATTGTGCATAATAAAGTTGTTCTCCTAAGAACATTTTCCAAAAGAAATATAAGAGATCAACAAAATATGGCAGAAATATACTCGGTTATTTTTTTCAAAGGTACATTAATACTGAAAACGTGTCTTAATGAAATCATTCAAGATAAACAATAAATTAATATTATATCCTAATAAATCGTAGTTCGTTTTCGTCAATGAGTAGAAAATATATCAAATTTGTTTTACCACAAACCGAACTGCCCAACACCAACGAACGTTAAGTGTTTGGAAATAGCTCACCATGTCTAAACTGTATTGTATCCAGAGTATCAATACTATAAATACGTAGTTTTTCTCTTGTTCGGTAAATCGCATTTTTCACTATAAATACCTATTCTATGAACTTGAAAGCGTCACACGATGTTCGTCACGTTCGTAAGCGAAACTAGCAATATCTAAGGATTCCAGTCTTGTTAACTCGGTTATAAATAATTTACCTGTGGAATTACATCTGCCTGGTTATAGGTTAAGTCGTTACTCACTATATAATTAAATTATATCTAAATATTTATATATATATATATATATATATTTTACGGATTTGCTGATACTAAATTAAAAGAAAGACTAGCACGCGGTGAACGGGGCAGGTATTAACAAATTAGATTAGTTGGCAAGAGCTCATGATATAGCGTAAAAAAGTAATTCGATAACCGATGGACATAAAGCTGACGAAATATTAGAAAATCAAACTTGGGAAGTGTTCTAATCTGATGCGACTTTACCAAGAATAAGATTGGTACATTAGGTATACCACGCATACACCGAGTTTCAAAAATCTTATTATGGACATGATAATGTTACACCTCTGTTGTCTAGATCTGATTTCAAAAATCTATCTCCGATTATAATTGTTGACATGAGCAGGCAGAACGATATATATAAACGTCCACTGTCGACCTTAATATTGAAATTGAAACTGTATAAGCCCAACACTATGAGCTGAAGGACCACTCGGTACTGACCGAGAACAATGTAGGCCAAAAAAATCGGCCAACTCTGGTTCTAAACGCCGATTAAATGGCGGGTATGCAACCGAATATACTCGCGCCTTATATATTGAACGTAGGCAATATAT
>VUJU01005152.1:3492-14971 GCA_009835225.1 Aphis craccivora
ATATAACATATTATAGATAATAATTATCTACAATAATTATTGTAGATAAAACTATTTCGGCACAATAAAGATAGTCCAAGACGTATAATATACATAGAAATAAGCTACGTTTTCATGAAAAATATGTAAAAATCAAGAAAAAATAACCAAATAGGGGAAAAAGCAATAAAAAGCAGGTTTTGTGGAAAAAAGCAAATAAAAGCAAAAAAAAGTTCACTTCATTAAAATCAGAACGATTCAAAACGTATTTATATATAAGAATTATCTTTTTATCACACTTCCATCAAAAGAAGCATTTGCTACAAAATCCGAGCCCTAATAATAAAACTAATTTAAATTATCATGCAATTTAATTCAGTCATCGTGTAAGTAAATAGGCGTATAGTGTTAAGTATATAGTATAGTATAGTATTTTTATATATTTTAGTCTTCTACGAATATTAAGAGTAGGTAACTGTTTTTCTAGACAGATCTCATAAATAGTAGAAATAATATTGGAAATAAGTGTCCTGTTTCTCAACGGTAACACGTGATATAACATTAATATAAAATGAGACAAAATTCCCTAATTTACTTGATGAGTTTAGCCAGTCAAATACGATTGAATCAAATGTATCATTTTTCTGATAATACTATTTCTTTATATTTTTTTTTACCAAAATGAACAAGTCATTAGATACTATTAAATGCTCTTATAATATCAGTACACTGTATTACAGACCTACATATATTTACTAATAATTTAATTATTTGTTTTATTTTTATTTTAGACTCTGTTTCCGACCAAGAAAGCTCCACAATTATTAGAACAGAAGCTAAACCAATATCAGGAAATTGTCAATTAATACCTGAATCAGGATTGGCTGGAAAGACACTTTTCAATTTAACTTGTTCAAAATATCTAGATAACGATGTATTATCTTACTATTATTATGAATGGTATGAAAACGTTAACGACCGAAGCGAATTAAGTAATAAAATTAATAATTTTATCAGAATAGTTATTTTTACTATTGTATATAAAGATTATTTATGTTAATATATAATAAATAACTGGTATTTAACGTATGTTATGATTCAAAACTTAATATTTTATACATTTTAATAATTTAATGTTTATTCATGTGTCGTAGGTTTACTCATGGACTGGGGATCCAATGCATTAAGTAATATTATACTACCAACGTCCGGTAAAATAGGTGTCTTAGCTATTAATTCATTTGAAACGTATGCGTACTTCAATATAAGTGTCCAAGTATTTTTTTTTTATAATATATTTAAATATTTAAATTAATTATTACCTATATATTTTTAAAATTAAATAATAAATTCATTTTAAAGATATTTAAAAGCAATGATAGTGAATTGGTTAAGATGTTCAAAAGGATGAAAATCGAAATGGAGAACGGTCACACGTCAGGTGTGAATACAAATGCATACAATTAACACGTTTTTTGTGCTAAATGTAGTAAAATGTTAATTAATTATACATAAGACACAACTTGTTTTTACAGCAACAATACGAATATTATCATTAATTTGCGATGTACTTATTGATACTAAAAAAGCAGATGGAGTTTCTATTTTATTGAACACTTTGTCTAAGGTTCATAGCTATTAAAAAATAATAAACGATGTTTTGTGAAAGAAAAATCGTTTTTATTTTATTGAATTCGCATAATAAGTATTACCTATTCTAGATTCGATCAAAAAAGTGTATTTCATGTATCGAACAAACGGCATTAGCTCTAACTAAAGTCGTGTATACGTGTTCAGTTGTCAATGACCATAAAATAAAATCTGATGATGCACTGGAAATATCCACAAATCTTTTACACATCGCGAGCAATCTATTCGAATACTTGAAAACCCTACAAAGCGATGCTATTAGAGGAGAGACAGAAGAACGAATTGAACGGATCTATAAGTATATTATGCTAAATGACGATGAACTTGAAAATAATTCTTATTATAAATAATACCCACAACCAATAAAACTGAATACACTAATAACCCTATCTTCTAATTTTACTCTTTTGTTTTTAGCTGCCTGAAGATCATTATTGACGTCTTGATTAAAGATACTGACCCGGTAATTTACAATCACAATAATTCAAATGTCATGCGATATTTTTGGTCGTCTTTAAACAACGTATAAAATTATTTTTAAAACATTTTATTCTAATGAATTTCAGTTTTACTTGGTTTTATTCGTAGATGGTCTTATCAACACAAAACATTGAACTTACACTAACGATTTTCGGTGAATCGATTTTATTGCATCAATTTTTATTTGAAAACCCGAAAATTTACGAGAGTACAGAATCTTATTTTTGGTCAAATGTACGCCTTATATTATAATACTTACGAATTAACAAATAATTATTTATTGAACACGACTATTTTCTTGTATCGTTGTATAAGTTATAACGTATATCGTTATTTTAGATCCTTGACACCGATAAGTTAAAGAAACAAAATAATATCTTCAGTTCCACATTAGTCGAAGAGTTATTGTCAGATAAAAGACAAGCGTGGGGGCTTAAAGTATACATTATTAATGTTCCTATCCTATATTGCATAGCACTTTACATTGATTAATATGTGCCCTGTTTTGTAGATATTTGAAATAGATAAAAAACTAGCGATATGGGCCCATACTAAAAACTATTCGAATGAAGTTAATTCAAATATAAAGTATCTTGCATTGTCTTCCTACGATCAACCGATAAATGGAAAATATTTAGGACTAATTCATGAATTTATTTCACCGGTGTTGATAACTTTTAATATCACTAAAACTATGCGTATATTCAATAATTATAAAACGTACACAATAGTTGTACCTGCTGCCGGTTCTAAGCAAATTGAGATTGACAAGGCTATACAGGTGTTCAGATTTGATATGACTGAGATTGGAGCGATTATCGTAACGATTAAAGATTCTTCACGCAGTTTACTGGTATGAACAATATTATTTTGATACGAATACATTCGTTGTATGATTGTGTATACTTTAATTTAAAAATAGGTCACATGGACTAGGGATCGAAGACCAGATTCGGAACTTATGGCAGACGAACAATACACGACTAAAATATCGGCAGGTGACAATTGTCAGATTACATTTCAAACGAACAAAGACTACCAAAACTATATACATTATATTGGTATATTTGTAGATACAACGGTGAGTTAAATCACAAAACTGACAATTGAATGTAGCAACCAGTTATATTAATGCTCTGAGCTTATCGTATTAATTCCCTGCACATGATATGTGTATATAATATATATTGTTTATTTAGACTAACTTATATAATGCTGCATAATTTTTAAAATTTACATAATTATTTGAATAACTAATATAGAAACGAACAATAGTTTAACTTTTAAAATATCTATACTCTGTCCAGCAAGAGAACGTGCCGCTGGACGACCAAAATCGGTTTTTTTGCGCATACCCAAACGTCACCCTGGCATAGAGAAACTGGTTTCGATAGCAGGGAGGTACAGGAAGATGTGCAGAATCGGTACGTTCTCTCGCAGGACAGACCATATATTAAATACCTCCATGAATAAATATATAAGATAAAATATAAGATATAAAATATATAGGATTTCTATGAAACACGAACACAGATAATTTGATTTTTGAGTAATCCTTTAAGTAATCCTGAAACTATAATAATTTAGAGTCTAAATTTTAGACTATTATTATCGTAGCCAGTAGGTCTCTAATACAGTAATAATAAGAAATAAAAAGCTGACTGGAGACAGATCAGGCCCAAGGAGAATGGAAATAATAATTTTTATAAACATATTGGTAGGACAAACTTTCTAACAAAATTTAGTTTATATAGCTTTCATATTTCTGTACAGTTTTTAAAAATGACTCAGCAAGTTTAACTAATCCCTATATTTGGTGTATTACTGTCTGTTCATAAATGGTGAAAATTAAGGGAAGATTCGAGATCCAAGCCTCTTCAAACCTAACTGTCTTTCGAATATGTCACTAGAGTAACTGCAGCTATATACAACAAAAAGAACTGGATTATAGTTTAGTCTATACCATTAAAAAACAACAATAACAAACAATATTATCTAATACTTCTTAACTTTTTAATTAATTTAATTATTTTAATAATAATGAGGAACATTGTTTCATAAATATACCTATGTGGATACATATCTAATATATTTTTGAAAAATTCAATTCTCGAGTAAAATGATTTTAAATACAGCCACTGTATCTACTTGAAAAATTATTTCAGAAGTAAATGCTTTAAAAATTGGACATTACATGAAGTTTAGACGATTGATTTTGATTGAAATGATAACTAAGTTCTATGATTTTTTTTTTCCAGAAATGATTCTAAAGTAAATTTTATTAACTTTTATCATCAGTTTATATTTATAGTTCAAGTAAATTGTATTAAATGTTTTTTTTTTTTTTTATCTAACTTTTTAACTACATTTGCATTATAATTAAAATTTGAATTGTCATTATTATTGGCAGTGTTTGGCAGCGTATTGTTTACCAATATCATAACATCAAGTCTTAGATAGATATCAACTTCCCAATTTCCCCTAGCCAGTATTCCTTTAGTCATTACAAATAAATGTTTACAGTTAGATTTCAAAAATGTAAATTATAAAGAAGTCATACATGACATACATGACGTAGTATACAAAGCATGTCTCAAAATTAAGATCGCCACATAAACTTTAGCTCCGAAAGGAAATTTATTTTCCTGTAATTTTTAACAATGTTGTATAGTTTTGCTAATACTTTTTCAAATTAGGTTCAGCTTGACACAACCGAAAGTTTTGTCTTTATTTGACACGTATTTAGTATGGACACTTCGATATCAAAGCAAGCTGAGACCCAATCGGCCTACTATTTTGCAAAAAAAAAAATATTACGTGATCTAAGTTTTATTTTTTTTAAATCACGTTGTATATTTATTGTAAAATTAACACATGTCTGTTTAATTATGCTTCTAAAGTTAATTTTTTCAAGTTTTCAAACTGTTTTTTAATAATAAAAAATACAGACAAAAAAAAATAAGACATTCAAACTTATTTTATTTTTTATTGCTTTGGATCTTTAGCAACAGCCATACAAATTTACATCAGCTTTTTTAATTTAAAATTGTTCACTACACCCTTTGTTTTTTTAGTCATGTAAATTTGCAAGTAATTTTGAAGTTGAAAAATCATAAAATTGTTTGTGTTAATAACTAAGGATTAAAAATACAACAATAAGTCTTCCATAAGTTTTCCATCAAGTGTCTATAGAGAAAACTCGAAGCATCATTATAGGAAAAATTTTAAGTGCGTTTAAATTTTAAATTTTTACGAAATAGCATAACGATAACGATATCCTCAAACGATTTTAATTATTTGTTATTATTCAAAAAGTATAAGTTGTTGATACCTGACAATTTTACCAGTTATTAAGGTTGGCACTTTCTTTACATGATTTAATTTTCAAAATATTTTTACTTTTTTTGAGCTATTTATAGACAACTGAAATTTTCAATTTTTCTGAAAAATTTTTTTTGAAGTGTCGATTAAATTTTTTTGGCCCAATCAAAATACTTGAAAATTTAA
Organism: Aphis craccivora; assembly: GCA_009835225.1. Taxonomy (NCBI): domain Eukaryota; kingdom Metazoa; phylum Arthropoda; class Insecta; order Hemiptera; family Aphididae; genus Aphis; species Aphis craccivora. Next base: position 9,109 of record VUJU01005152.1, read on the forward strand.
TTCAAAGTTCCTTATAAGTTATTCTTATAGTGATTAAAAAATTATAAGAATACGTAGGCACAATTTTTTTTTTATTAGCATTTGAAGTTCAAATATTGACAAAAATTCGTCAAAATCATGAATATTTGCAAATTATTTTGTAGGTATAATTCATAAAAAATTTTGTATTAGTAGCTAAGAGTTGAAAATTTTATACAAGATTTTCCTTAAGTTTAGCTAATAATAATTATAAAAAAAACTTAAATTTTGATGTATTCAGACAATTAAAACATAAACCACCTTTTTCACCAACCACTGAAAATTATATCCTAGGCTGAAAAATCATCTTCGTTCAGAATCATTTTTCGTATACAATGATAGTTATCATTGGATTCAAATTTAACCCTCCTATAATGTATAATAGTGATCCACACGGCACCTAATGTACAGCAGAGCGGTAACTACTTGCCCGCTTTATTAAACTTGCTGAGTTGTTTTTTTATACAATTGGTAATTTAAAACAAGGGTGGCCAACTTTTATGGACAATTTGTAGACCCCTGAGTAATTTTAAATCGTTATGATGGACAAAAAAAAGAAATAGTTATCAATCAAAAAAAAAAAAAATATTTAAATATATTTATTATTTATATATTTCTTTTTTTTATATCACCGGGATTGACTTATTGGTCACCCCTGGTTTAGAACACTCCAAAAGTGTTCAATACTAACTTCAGAAATTCAACGTTTATTAAATCATAATTCCTATTACTAAAATATACAATATTCATTGCATTACAATTTTAAGGTCACCTTAAAAAAATAATGTCAATTATTTTTGGAGTTCAAGAAACTCCTCTAATTTCTAAAAATCTTTGCTGCATTCTTCCACATGTATTTATGATATTATATTATATAGACTGCACTTTTAGTGTTATGTTTTTATAGGCCAATGACCATCCAACGCCAAATAATTTGGACGAAATAAAATTTAAGATGAATATGGTTTGTATGCAATGCCTATATTGGAAAAACGGTGCTTGGTTATCTAAAGGGTTGGAGATAGGTCATAATAGTTCTGTTGATGGAAATGTACAATGTTATGCTTATCATTTGTCTATGTTCAAAAGTTCAATTTTTGTGATACCTGACCTAATAAATCCATTTGATGAAATTCATTTATTTTCGACTATAGCAAATAATATGGTTTGCTTAATACTGGTGTCTGTAATTTTTATCTTATATTTTGTCTTGCTGTATTGGTCCAGTGTTAATGACAAAAATGATATATTTAAGGTAAGGATATTTCATTGGTTATAAAATGTGTTGTAATACTCAAATTATCTTTTCAGAACCGTGTAATAATTCTTGACGACAACCATATGGGGGAAGATGAAGTATATTTGGTGACCGTATACACGGGACATTGGCTGGGGTCTGGAACTTCGGCTAATGTATGCATTGAATTAAATGGAACCATTTGTAAAAGTAGAGTGAGTCTTTACAATTGTTGAAAAATAACCAGCATTAAGATTTTATTAGTTTCATACATCCTCTTTTTCTTATTGTGTCCGGTGCTGGACTTAAAAAAATACTAATTGCATTAAATCATAAATAAACGTTAAAATATAAAAAAAGTGCTAAATATTTTGTTACAGCTAGTAGGGGCTATTAATAAAGCGTTTTCATTGACAATCGCCAAATCATCAGGACACATTTTATTAGATGTTCATCGAATTGCCTGTCGCCACATTCACAAGTGCCGGTCCTTCTTGGTATCCCCATTTCACCATGTTTACTCTTGTCTTAAATACTCCTGCTCTTAGCCTATTTATTGTTTTCAATATGGTCCATGGTTGGTTTCCTCCTAAGGGTAGTCGTTCATCAGCGGCACAGGTGTTTCAGCTCCTAGTTCTTCTTTCCATTTACGTAATCGGATCTAGTCGGGGGAGTCCTGAATCACATTTGTTTTATCAATTAAACTTCTTCTTGATTTAAGTCTCCTTCGGAGTTCTAAATAACAATACATAGGATGCCTTTGGTCGGTAGTTTGTTTTGTTCTTTCAATAGATGTTGCCATGTATCGCCGGGTGGAGTAATTCCCGCTAATGGGTAGACATATTTTAATGACGTAGCTTTGAGGCATAAAGTTATCAACCTACAAGTTTCATTCAGTGCCGTATCAATGTGTTTTGCATGTTTCGACTGGTTCCACACTGGAGAGGCGTACTCTCCAGTGGAAAAACATAGTGCCAGTCCTGTAGTTCGAATTATATTTAGCGGGGCACCCCATTTCCCCACTTGCTGTCTGCTAGTTTTACCTTAGTAAATTATTTCTTGTTTCGACTTTCATTTTTGTTTTTCTACACTGCTCCTTAAACGTGAGGTTTCTGTCCAATGTAACCCCTAGATAGACTGGTTGTTCTGTGTTTTTCCAAGCCACTCAACTTTGAGCTCTCTTTTTGCCTCACTATTTTGGAGGTGGATGTAGCATACTTTTATCTTATCCGGGTTTGGTGTTAATTGGTTTCTCGCATAATACGTTATCAACTCTTGGAGAGTTTTTGTAAACTTACATTTGACTCTTGAAATGTTATGTCTTGTGCTGCTATGGCCAATTCGTCTACGTATAGAAAGTGCCATGTTTCTTCTGTGATGGGTTGGTCATTGGTGTATATATTAAATAGCATGGGCGCTAGTACGCTACCCTGTGGTAAGTCATTTCGCTGATTTCTCCATCTACTCCATTTGTTATTCATCGTGACTATAAAGTGTCGATTGCGTATCATAGAATATATTATGTATACCTACATTTTAGTAGTAGATTGTGATTCACCGTATCTTGTGTTGCAGATAGGTCTACAAGAACAACCCTTGTTATTGTTCTCATAACCATCTTTAATGTACTGACATAAGTTTAGTACCCGATCTGTGTAGAATTTACCCGACCTAGTTTTAGGCTTGTTCGGCGATACGTTTTCTTGCTACTTGTTCTTTTATACGGTTCATAATCATTCGTTCATACAGTTTAAATATATGGCAGAGCAGAGATATAGGTCTGTAGCTTTTAGGGTCCTTGTAGTCTTTTCCTGGTTTTTTTTCAGGGCCACTACCTTTGCCTTTATCCGTGTTTTAGGTACCAAGGCTTTATCGTGACAAGAGTTTAAAAAATTTGACAGCCATTGTTTTGTTTTTGTGCCGAATTGTTTTATCTGTTCAGTCATAATTTTTTCTGGCCCTGGTGCTTTGCCGTTTTTCATCTCTTTGAGGCTTTTATTTAATTCGGAAATAGTAAAATCAAGCTGAAAACTATTTTTCTCATTGTCTCGGCATCTGATGAGTTTTCCTTTCTAATTTATAATTCCTAATTTACTTAAGTTTCCATTTATAAGTAATTGTGTAGCTACTTGATTTGCTGTTTCATTTATGTCGGCCATATGTGTGATGGGATTTCCATTAAGCTTCTTGATAAGTCGCCATACGGTTTTGTTATTTTTTGTCATATCTGTGTTAACTATAAGCTCATGACATCTTTACATAAAAGCTTCGTTAACGTTTCTCCTATCATAAAAGTTTCTTCGCTAAACGGGTATGTGACAAAAGATGTTTCCTATTCCTTATTTATTTTGCTAGTTTCTTCCGTTATTCCACATACATATCGTTCCTCTGTAGCCTCGTGGGATATGTAATCTAGAAATTTTTTCACTTTTTCTACGAATGCCTCATAGTTCTGTGACTTTGGGTCTAGATTACATGTTTTCTTTCTAGTGTTTTTCTAATTTTTTCCCATTTTTTTTTTCTAAAGTTGAACAGTTTTTTAAAAGGAATTGTATGTGATCTCACTACTTCTACGACGCTTAGTATTAGGGCTTGAGGGTGAGTGTTTGGTATGGGATCACATACATTTTTTACGGTCTATGCGTTAGGTAATTTTATCGCAGACAAAAATTAGGTCTAGGTTATAGCTTTTTTTCCATCGGCCGCTATTGAAAGACCGCGGAAGTTTGGGTCATAAATCAAAAATAACCCCTTAGCTTTAGCTCGGTTTTCCATGTTTTTTCTATTTTGGTCGTTTTCCAGGTATCTCAATATGGTACTATGACTGTGGAAATCGCCAAAAACTATTTTTGTATGACAATTTTCGAAGTTGATCGGTTTTTCAAAGGTGAAGTCTGTTTTCGGTGGTTTATACACTGAGGTAATTGTACAATGTACAGTTTCCTACCATCAATAATTAGTATTTCGATTTGTTTGCTGTTGCTGGTGGCTGCGCTTTTATCCACCAGTCCTAGTTTAGAATATATTGCGCTTTTGTATTTTGGATGTGATAACTCAATGACTAGATTCATTCCCGATATTTTTGGGATAAGTGCTAACTTCACCCTGGTGCGTCTCTTGAACACATGACACATTTCTCTTTTTTACAAAGGTTTGCAAGAAGTTCAACTTTGATTACTGAGAAACCTTCTATGTTTTGTGTAATCATTTTAAATACTGGTGGGGGTGGCCCTAAAAAGAGCCGTTTTGAGTTTGAACACCTACGCATTCTAGTACCGGTGTTGGTAAGATTAGTTCGCAATTGTTATCCTGGTGTTGATTCAATATTGCGATGCAAGGGATGCCACGTGCAGGCTCTTACCATGTCCCCCTTCAACTGAAAATATTACACGAATAATATTTATCAGTTTGGTTTATGTTTATGTTATGAACGTAAAGATAAATATTTAAAAGTACTTTTAAATTAGGTTTTTTGAGATGGTCATATTAACTCTTATTATTTATATTCTGACAATAAGTTTTGCTTTTTTAAGAGTTTTGTAATCGTGCACTAAAGTATTAAAGTAGATAGAATAAATCGAATTGAAGCTAGATGTTCATTGTTATGTTATCAATAATCATGGACATGGACCCAGTTAAATCAATTGTAACCATACAACATCATTTTCGACGCAATTCAAATTATCCTGTTAAGGATAATGTTTTTTTCAGAATATTCTAATATACCATTCTAAAATTTAATTTGGCTTAAAGGATAATACCCTGAACAGAAATATTGAATTTGCGTTGAAATTTCTGTTGTATGGTTACAATGGATTTAGATTCAATCATGCATTAATGCTGCAACTTTAAAACTCGTTGGTTTACAAGCGCCCACGTACATAATTAATAATAATGTGTAACGATATAATTTAAATTTAAATGACTTAACAACTAGAATTTATCTTATCTATAAACTATAAAGTATCATTTACTCCAAGTTCAGCTGTTTTATCATTTTTACAAATTGATTTATTTATAAACTATTTTGTTGAGAATTTATAGTTTGCTTAATATATTTATTTTATTTATTTATTTATTTATTTTATTTACGGAGAAAAAAAAACTCCATTTACAAAAAGTATTTACAAATATAACAGTTACAATATTGTTTCAAAAAAGAAAGCTTTTACAGTACCATGTGAAAATCAATTTGTATACAATAAAAAGTAAAATTAATAATAATATAGTAGTATAATAATAACAATAATCTCGTAGTACAAGGTTTGGTAATATTATGAAAATTTAAATTAAACCATATATCTGTTTAATATCATTATTACTACAATGAAATAAGTCTAAATTGGCTAAATTACCTAATGACATTATCATATTTGCTGGTGAATTTAGGGAATAATTTGTTTTTGTGTTTCGTAAGAAAAATAAATTATTATTTCTCGTATTTTTTGGGTTGGTATTAAAATTTAGATTCTCTAATAAAGATTTGCAATCAATTTCGTAATTAAGTAGTTTGAATAAAAAATTTAAATTCAAATAGTTTCTACGGGTTTTTAGGGAAGTCATATCAAAAAATCCTAAAACTCCATCATAACCAGAGTGAGGTTGTCT
>VUJU01005153.1:0-14966 GCA_009835225.1 Aphis craccivora
AGTTTTCCATAAGTTTTCCTTCAAGTATCTATAGAGAAAACTCGAAACATCATAATAGCAAAAATTTTAAGTGCGTTTGAATTTTAAATTTTAACGAAATAACGATTTATCCTCAAACGATTTTAATTATTTGTTATTATTTAAAAAGTTTAAGTCTTAGATACTTGAAAATTTCACCAGTTGTTTAAATTTACATTTTCTTTATATGATTTAATTTTCAAAATATTTTGACTTTTTTTAATTTATTTATAGACAACTGAAATTTTCAATTTTTCTGAAAAATTTTTTTTTGAAATGTCGATAAAATATTTTTGCTCCTATCAAAATACTTGAAAATTTAATGCTTTGTCAAATTCCTGAATATTTGCAAATTATTTTGTAGGTATAATTCATAAAAATTGTTGTACAAGTAGCTAAGAATTGAAAATTCAATACAAGATTTTCCATAAGTTTAGCTTTTAATAATTATAAAAGAACTTAAATTTTGAAGTATTCAGGCCATTAAAACATTAACCACCTTTTTCATCAACCACTGAAAATTATATCCTAGGCTGATAATTCATCTCCGTTCAGAATCGTTTTTCGTATACAATGATAATTATCATTGGATTCAAATTTAACCTTCCTTTAATATATAATAGTGATCCACATGGCACCTAATGTACAGCAGAGCGGCACCCACTTACCCACTATTTTAAGTTAAATTTGAACGAAATTAGAAACGAAGATTAACGGTTTTTAGTTACGTAGTGCTAATATACAATTATTATTTGAACATGAATTATAACAGGTTTATTACTGGGTAGGTAATTGAAACTCTTAAACTATTAGCTAAACACACGTTGATTATTTCAAATGTAATATTTTAGGAAAACGATTAATCCAACCTACTTTATTTTCTGTATTACTTAAAGTAAAATAAATTACTTTAATAGTCATATCATAAAATATACTTATTTTAATATAGACTGACAGACCACCATCACTCAGAATTGTTTTCGTATATGATGATTTTAGATCATTCGATTACAATCACATCCATTACAGTAACCCACAACGGTCACAACACAACACTTGCGTGGTTAAATAAAAAATGTCGTACGTTTTTAAATTTAACTTTTCAAATTGATTGGAATACATTGAGTTATTTTAATGGCCACTATCGTCTAAATTACTTGTTATAATTTATAAGTGACTTAGAATCTCTTAAAATTATAAATTTGTAATTTTTTTTTTTTATTATTATTTATAGTGATTGTAAATATGTTTCGACCATGGGAGGACACTAAGGTCCAATCAAAAATTGGAGAAAAACACAATAATGGTCAAAAATCTTTAGAGCCTGTTAGTTTGAAAGCTGTTTTGTCATATTTATTAGGTCATGGATACCCTAATAGTATACACCATAAAAATGACAAAGCAAATTTTAGAAGACAGACAAAATCATTTTATGTTGATAACAATACTTTGTACCATAAAAAACATTGTGCCCGTGTAATATTTGATAACGAAGAAAGGACAAATATACTCAAAATGGTACACGAAGGTTCATCTGAGTCTGAGGAAGCAGTTGCGCTTTCTAGCCACCGTGGTAGGGATGCTACCCTAAATATTTTAAACCAGCGTTACTATTGGCCTTCTATGACATTGGACACCAAACAGTACATAAAAGAATGCAATATTTGTCAACGTATAAATCCAGCTACACTAAAAGTGGTACCTGAATTACATCCAGTTCCTGTACCAAAAATGGTAATTATATTACTTTTAACTAGTTATTAAACTTATTAAACTAATATCCTAATAAAATATAATATTATTTAGGTTTTCAAGCAAATTGGCATAGACCTCATCACATTGCCAGAAGTTAGTGGGTATCGCTATGCAACAGTTGCAATAGATTATTTTAGTAAATGGTGTGAGGCACGTCCATTGTCCGATAAAAAGGCATCTACTGTAGCTCATTTCATTTATGATGAAATAATTTGTCGGCATGGCTGTCCAAAAATTGAAATTAGTGACCAGGGTCGAGAGTTTTGTAATCATTTATGCGATGAATTGTTTACACTGACCGGAACAGTACATAAAGGGACTTCGCCGTATCACCCACAGGCGAATGGTCTCGTCGAAAGATTCAATCGCACCATAAAAAATTATTTGCTCAAAGTATGTTAACTCTTAGAGTATGATAAATATTAAATAACATAGATATTAAAACTATAGTAACCTTAATTTTATAGATACACAATGAAAATAAAATCGATTGGCCTAACGTCTTGCAAGGTGTTTTGTTTGCATACCGATCTGTACCACACACGTCAACTAAATATTCTCAATTTTTTGTACTATACCAAAGAGAGCCAATTCTTCCAGTTGACATCAAACATTCACTTAACGAGTGTAGTAATAAAATCGAGGAAAATGTTTTCACTGGAGAATTTAATGAAGACAAGTTTAAAGAAACATTGCAGAGTATGCTATCAAAAAGAGGTATTACACATATATTTACATTTATTTTTTCAATTAAGACCTAATTAATATTTTGATATTATTAGATAGAAATATAATTTCAATAGTTTAATTTATTTTTGTTTTTTTGTTTTCTAAAATGGATTTGTTAAATAATTGTAGAAGTTTTATTATAAATTAAAATAATAAATGCTGTATATAATTAGTAAATGTATATATCTTGGTATACGTTTATAATGGTTTTAATATTATATATTATATCATTATATTCGTATGTAGAATCTACACTTATTATATTATATATACTATATTATTATATTGTAGATATATACTGGTACCTTTGAGAAAGTATTTTTAAGTCATAATATCACTTTTTCGTATAAAAGCCAAAAAATTAAAAAAAAAAAAAAATATATCATTATAGCTTAAACAATTTTTAAATTATACCTATTACTGACACTCGTTATTATAACATTATACTTATACATAAATATTTAAATTATATTAATTCTAATTTTCACAACATATGACATAGTCTAAAATTATAATGACATAAAAGTTATTTAATAATACATTTTACGATGTATACAAATAATAGTTAACTTTTTCAATGTTTAGATAAAATTCAAGACAACGTGTCGGAAAACATTCAACACGCTCAAAACCAACAAAAATTTCTTATGCCAAAAGGCATCCTCGCGCAGATAACGTGTTTAAAGTTGGAGATAAAGTGTTGTTAAAAAATCTGCGACGAGAAGACAGAAAAGGAGGATGGGCTTTAATGCCGTGGATTGGACCATATATTATTCATGAAATCATTAATAACAATTTATGTTTTCTAAAAAATGGAGAAAAAATACTAAAAACCAAACATTTACTGAAAAATATCAAGAAATTTCATGAACCCAAACCAACAAACAATTCACCAGAAAGAAGTATGGACATTGAGTGTGTACAGACGTTGCAAGTACAAGACCAAACACGATAATTCAATCCAGTTGGAAAACACTGGCAACAGGCCAAGTGTAGGGCACTTAAACTTGAGTACAAACGAAGTTTAGAAAGTGATGTAAAAATTAAAGTATTGAGTCATCCGTGTACGATACAAAAAATTTTTGGTGATGGAAATTGTTTATTTCGATCTTTTTCTTATGCAGTAACTGGTACAGAAGAACAACATCTAACCATCAGACAAAACATAGCAACTGTAATATAAAAATTAATAATAATGATTTAATTAATTAATAATTAACTAGGTATCTAATCTTATTTATTTTAGATTGTAAACACAAATCAAAAAATAATGAAGTATGTTGGTGGTGAAGAACAGCTGCAATCATATTTAAAACAAAATAAAATAGAAAATGAAGGTATGTAAATATTATTACTTATTCAAAATAAGTGGATCCAACCATTAATACAACTTATTTTTGATTGTAATAGGAGTTTGGGGTACTGATACCGAAATATTTGCTGCTGCAATTTATTTTAAAACATCAGTGTATGTATACTGTACTCAATCACACACTTGGCAGCTTTTTAGTAAAGAAATTAATTTGAAAAAAAAATTGAAACGAGGAGAAAAATGTTTGTATCTGATCAACCAAAATAACACCCATTACGAAGTAGTTATAGATGTGATTGATATAGATTGACTAATAAGTTCCTAATTAATTTCTAATTATAAGATAGTTTTTTTAATTTTTACTTTTATAACAGCCTAGGCTGTTTTTTGTTCAGAGGCATTTAATGAATATGTATAGTATATATATATATTTTATGTTGTATTGTTAAAATGTTAAGTTTTATTTGTTTATTATCACAGTTTTTTTGTATTAATTTTTTTAACAGTTTTTCATCTTAATTTTTTGTTTTTATTTCAAATTGACTTGGCTGCTTCTTGCGCAGATCCCTATAATGAATGTTAGTTTTATTTTTTTATTGTTAAAATATTATTTATTAATTTAAAAATATTATGTGCTTATATTATTATAATGTTATAAATATTTAATTGGTCATTTTTTTTTTTCATAGTCTTGTTTTAAAATTGTTTCATATTACTTATATTCGAATAAATTGTATGTTAAATGTATTAAAACTATAGTTTTAATTACTATACAATATGTTAATATACTTTGAACTATATTGATGTTATAATTAATAACGTTATAATAACGTAGTTTTGTTATTTAAAATCGTATGACAATAATAATAAAAAAATATATCAAAATTAAATAAATGTAACACAATTTATGTGGTAGGAACCTACTGACGTCTGACAGTGTTGTGAAAAAATCAAGAAGTTGTATGCTTCTATAAAGTGACAATGAGTATAATTTAAAATGTGTATAAAAATTAATAATTTGTTTTATTTACTATACCTACTCACGAAGTAAATCAAATCAGTTAGTCAATTAGTTATATAATTAATTAATAATATATTATCTCTTATTTTTATTACCTATAATAAAATAAGAAATATTTTGTTTTTAACTGTAGATTATTAAAATTGTTTAAAATTTACAATGTTAATTTTGTCAGAGATAGTTATTATAAGAAAGTAAGTATCTAAGTGAGATAAATAATATGTATTTTATATTGGGTTAAGTGTATAAAATATCCAAATAAATATTGTATTATTATTATTAATTATTATAAACCAAAATATATTGTAATAATGTAAATATTGTATATACTCTATACTCAATAGGTAATTGTTCAATTATATATTGGTATATATTGGTTAAGCGTTAAACGTTAATGTATAAATTAAGTACAAAAAATATAGTAAAAAAATATTAACAACGAATAACTTGGTTCTATAAGGTAGATACCCACAATAGTTCTAGTAGTTCGCTGGTTAGATAGTTGGGTACAATTCTAGTGTTTAAAATTAATTAATTAATTTTGGCCAATATTGTTGGCAAGTTATTGAAAAAGTAATGATCCATAAAAGAAATATATTTCATCGTCGTCTTAAACTTAAAAAAAATATTATTTGCAATGTTTTTTTCAATTTAATACAATCATAGGAATATTTTACCGGGGGGTAAAAAAATCCTAGGCAAATCATACCCCCCCTCACGGTATAATATTCCTGGGAAATTCTTACCGGGGGGTAAGATTATCCTAGGTAATTCTTACCGAGGGTCAGTTTATCCTAGGATATTTTTACCCCCTACGGAGGTATGATTATTCTAGGATTTTCTTACCAGGGGTAAAATATGACTAGGAAAATCTTACCCCCTCCCGGTATAATTTGCCTAGGATATTCTTACCGAGAGTAAGATTATCCTAGGATATTTTTACCCCCCTGAGGGGGTATGATTATCCTAGAATATTTTTACCGGGGGTATAGATAACCTAGGAATATATTACCGGGGGTAAAATTATCCTAGGAAAATCTTACCCCCCCGGTAAGAATAACCTTGGGGTAAGATTTGCCTGTTACACCGGGAAATCTAAATGCAGGTATGGAGTCAGTGTTTAAATATAAACAATATAACACCAAACACCAACTATAGAGAACATTTTGCAATATGGGCCACAAAACTTCGACATTTCAAGGTACCAAAATTATCGGAACACGAAATTGTCAAACACATTGCAAAACATTATCCGGGTTATTTAAGGGCCATCTATCGTTACCAGAGAGGACAATATTAGCCGCAATGAAAGTGTTAGGAGAGGAGGAGCATGCTAAAGAAAAGACAGAACCATCAGAAACCCATAACAACAAACAACAAAAGAATACGAACAATTGGGGTAACCAGAGGAACAGTGGGTGGAGTAATCTACCACCACGCAATAACAGATGGAACAGTCACAACACAGTAATTAAACCAACGAGGGGACACCCAACAATCGGGTCAACGACAGTCAGAACACATCAACCAGAGAAGAAACAAATAGTGATGAAAAACATGTAATCAATTCTTTAAACACAACCAATCAATCAGTAAGTCCATATATTCAATGCACAATCGAAGGAGAAGAAATAACATTGCTAGTAGACACAGGGGCAACGATCAGTGTACTCACAAAGGAAATAGTCGATATAATCACTCACAAAAATCCAAGGATACCACAACTACCGGTAACAGAAGAACAGATTAGCAATGCTGTCGGAAAGAAAGTTTGCAAAGTATCCGAACAAATTTTTTGTGAATGTAAAATAGATAATATCTACCTACAAACTAATTTTATACAAGTCGAGAATATCAACGAAAAGGGAATCATTGGAGCGGACATCTTGAGTAAATATGCTGCACAAATTAAATTCAAAGAAAATACTGTCCAAATCATGGTAGATGAAATCTCGTTTGCTAACAAAGAACCACGATTAATGAACGAGCGAGAACACTTACTTAATGAAGAAATCAATGAAAATAACATGGAAAATGATCAAATCACGCTAAATAACCAAGAATATCAAATATTTACATCACTATTAAATAAATACAATAGCATTTTTTCTGATCAACCAGGTAAAATCACCAAATTTCAATGTCAGATAAAAATCAAACCAGGGGACCCAATATACCAGCGACAATACCCAATTCCAATATCAAAAATACCTAAGGTATGCAGAGATACAGAGAATGCTACAGACTGCATAAGATTTTAATTAAATCATTCCTCCTGTGTTATATTCTTACGTCGAAGATCTCCATCATCGAGTGAGTGACCACGCCGTCGAGACTTACACCAGCAAAACCATCACGAAGAAGAACACCGCCAAGAAGTGAGTGAATTCGTGTTTGTCATAGACAACAACTTCGTCAAGGACCGCCAGCTTACCAAAATCAAAGGCAAAACCGTAAGTTGTCTGTTCCATGATACTCACCCTTTTATGCAAAACCCCGCTATGTTATTTCCATTGTACACTCTTTGAGTATAAAATATTATGTCTAAAATAATTATTAGATAATGTCACAATAGTATAAGTTTGTATAATATAAATCAACAAGTACAAGTGTGATTCATTACAATACGAAGATGCATTAATATTCAAAAATAATAAGTAAAATACCTTGTCCAAGTGTATGCGTAAGATATTTTACGACTTCATGTTATTTTAATATATTTCAATATTTAGAAAAACTGCACAAACTGTACATAAACTTTGTAAGTATACGAAGACGCGTTATTTAATAATAATAATAATAATAATAATTAGCTGTAATAATATAGTGATAAATGTGTCAACACATAAATCAGGTAATCATAGCAATCATTTATAAACAAAAATTTCTATATTAAATTTCAAAATCCCTGTTTGAGCAACCCCTTAAAATACAAATTTTGAAAAATCCTTTCTTAGTGCGCCTTTACATTGCTTAAGGAATCTCTGTACAAGATTTCAAGTCTCTAGACCCAGTTGTTTGGTCTGAATGTTGATGAATCATCCAGGAGAAGTCCTGGGTATTATAAAGAAAAACGCGTTTTGTTGTAATGATTAAGTCGTGTCGATATTTTTCAGTTAAATTAAAAATATTGTACCATAATTTTTTTTATGTAGCATTATAACGAATATGCTGATGATGCTCTAACTCTACCGGAGTTATAGGAATAAAAAATAAATCAAAGTTCAAGAATACACCGTGTCATCGTCTCACTGCCCTTAAATATCAAACAACAACATTTTTCAAATAAGAATTTTATTTGTCTTGGTTCTAACGTTTAACCCAAAGTCTCCAACACAAACGTTAAACACAAATCCTAAGCAAACTTAAATTTGAATATCTTTTACGTGTAAATACTACGTCAAATATTTTTAAATGCGGATCTTGGAGTGGGCCTATGTTGTCTACCTCATGAGCCGGAACTGCCTAACAAAGCGATTCTGAAAAACTGACGTTAAACAATAAACATAAATAAGTAATGTGAACGTTAACAGCTTTCATATATTTGTAATGTGCACATTTAAAATATTCAATGATCTAAATTATTCACCTTGTAAAAATTAAATTATTTTTTATTTTATATACTTATTTATTACTATTTAGGTACAGAACATAAATTAAAAAACTGCTAAAATAAAATAATTTTATTAAAGTAGAATTTCACTGTTTTATTGGCCTCTAAAAAGTATCAACTCATTGTACTATGTTCTTAAGGATGGTTTTTCATTACATTTTTTCAGGCAATGGTTATGAGGACGTCTCTTAGGATTAAATATTTAGACGACTACGGATTGAAAATTGAAAACAAGGTTTTTCGTAATTTATTCTAACTGCTGTTTATAAACGAACGATAAGTTTTCGTATACGAAAGTAGTTACAAAATACCGAATTGAAATTTCATACAAAAAATGTCTAATTTTCGTATACGAACAACATTCGTACGGAGTAAAAAATAGACCCCTAGAGCAACATCCACTTATTCGATTTTTTAACTTTTATTTAATAAAACTATTAAAACTTATGTTGATACAAAAATATTCGCGGGGACAAAATACTTGAAAATTCAAAACAATATTTCACAAACTTGACCTTAACGGCTTACAACCAATCAATAATTATTAAAATACATAGGTATTTACAATTTTTTTTTATAGAAATTTGAAGTTCATATTTTAATTGAATTATTGACCATTATTTTATGAATAATTTTTTGAAAACAATAGTACTTACTGATAATTAAAATTATATATATATATTAATATATTGACATCTGCAGTGGTGGGAGGGGGGCTGTTACTGGTTCCCGTTTAGAATTATTTTCGGAAAAGAGATTATTTAGAACTATTTTAATTTAATTATTGAACAGGTAGAGCCTGAAATATTATTATTTTATTTTACTATAAACGTTTAAACAGACAATGAAAGTATTTAAGTTTCTAGAATTTCTAATATAATATAATATTCATAAAATATTATACAAAAATTCACAAAAACAATTTGAATACGATGACATGAAGATCGTTTTCGTAGAAAACGGTCGTCGATCGTTATTGTTATTTCATGATACAAGTTGATAATACTTGATAGTTGATATGTGACATTTAATATTTATATATAAACATCGTCCGCTCTCGTGAGTCGTGATGCACTGACGATAACAAAAACAATAGACGGGTATTTCTTTATTGAATCTATATTTTATTATAGTGTACTATATTTGTAGATCGTTATCGCCAACATTGGCACACACCGGGAGTTTTCGTAAAAACTATATATTTCATAAACATGTTATGTATAATATAAATATATTAAAATATATTTCATTACTTCGTTCCTTATAATATGCTAATATACTAATTAAGAACTAATTATTCCAAAAATAAAATTAACCATTTCCAATTTATAATCATATTTATTCATAAAAAT
This sequence comes from Aphis craccivora, assembly GCA_009835225.1. Taxonomy (NCBI): domain Eukaryota; kingdom Metazoa; phylum Arthropoda; class Insecta; order Hemiptera; family Aphididae; genus Aphis; species Aphis craccivora. The sequence continues at coordinate 9,801 of VUJU01005153.1, forward strand.
GTCAATGGAAGATTTTCTCTACGTTCCTTGATGAATAAAATAAAGGGGTACACTATAAAATGGAAAAAGATGAAGAGTAGCTTCGTCCCCTTGAGCCCCCTACAATTCAACCACTGAATTTATGTTATATTATAGATTTACAGAATAATTAATACTTTAAATGTATTGGTTAGGTACAACTTTCAATGAAAAAGTTTTTCAATGTTTAAAATGTTTAAAAGAAGTGTTTTTGTATTGTACCCATATAGACTTTTCAAGATAATTGTACAAAAACTAAAACTAGTCAGCTCTTCAGGCTACTCAAAGGAGAACTGGCTATAATACACCATGTACTCCATTGTCTTTTGTAGAGAATAATACTTTAGAACTTATTAATTCTACGGGCATATTTGGTTATACCGAAAGTATGGTTTCAAAAGTGTTATTTTAATTTAATAATGCTGATGATGGTAATTTAATGATGATGTCGTAAAAAAATTTGATTGAACATGTTTTTAAAGTACCTATTTCTATTTATACTGAATGTTGGAAGTATTTAAAGTACTATAATACTCTTATTTATATTATCCATTTAAAATAATTTTTGTTTTTATTTTTCATGATAAATAAAAGGATTTACTAATATTGTTAGGAATATTCCCTATTATCAATAACTTTATTCCATTGCCTTTTCATAGGTACAATGTTAAATATTGAACAACTGGAGTGTTTAAAGAGAATCAAATAGGTACTTTAAATATATTATATAGATATGTTTTAATATATTTCAAATTTACATAGATATGCTTGAAAGTGATCCTATCTGTGATGAAATAGAAGTATTAAATAATAATGAAATTAATGAATCAAATGAATTGTTTCCTGAGGAGAGTGTTGAAAATGAAGTGTTTTTAAAAAACAAAACAAAAAAAGTCAACAACTGCCAAAAGATTGGATGAGAGTAAGAACAGTGCTGCATGCTTAGTTGCTTTAGGGAAAAAAATATTAATATGAAGAGTGAGTACTATAAATCTAAACTCGAAATTCTCAGGGAAAAAAATAGTAGGTATCCTTCAACGAATTGAAAGTCAACCTTCAATTTTTCAAATATTTAAATTACTATTATAATTAATTGATATTATAATATAATTGTTGTTATTATTTATTAATATTTATATTATTATTATATTTTATTTTAAAGTTATGAAGCATACAATATTTATTTTTAAGTAATTTTCATCTATTCTAAATTTCTAAACCTTTATTAAGAAAAATAATGATATTTATTATTAAACTAATTATTATAAACTGCAATATTAATGGATACACCAGAAAAATATGATATAGAAAAAATGTCAACAACAGAAATGTTAAAAAGAAATTATTCAATATCGAAGGTATGAATAAAAAACAAAAAACCAAAGAAACAAAAGAACAAAAAAAAAAAAAATAAGAAGAAGAAGACTTCAGTTGATAAAAATAATAATGAAGAGGATATGGATGTTTTATGTATAGTTTGTGTTGAATTGTATTCAAAAGAGCAGAGAACCGTGGATTCAATGCCAATGATGTACATTATGGTCACATGAAGTTTGTACCTCACAAAATTGTACAGCTTTACAATATACAATGTACCTAATTAATATGTGACAACTGTGAGACTGCTGATTATATTTAATAAATGTGATTTCTCTTAATCATAATTAAGTACCTTCCTATCGGTAGTACATAGGTGCTGTTTATAATATTGTAATAGTATGATTTTAGTAATTTTATTATTTTATTTGTTAGAAAATTGTTATTGATATTATGGTATCAGTATGATGCGTTTTTATAATTTTATTATTTAAAAAGTTTTAAACAATAAAATAAAATTTAGGTAAGTGATTAAAAAAAAAACCTTGTGTTTCATTTGTACCTGGCCCTGTAACAATTGTACCCACAGTACAATTGTTATATTCAGTTTTTCTTCTTGACGCTCATTTACTCAACAATTTTTAAAAAGATAGATAGATATATGATTATAATATATATATATATATACAGGATTTGGTTATCAAACAACATTCATAATTTCAAAAAGTATTGTTTTTTTTTCAAAATTTAAAATCCATACTGCTCTAGAATTATAGAACTTTTCCCTATTTTCGCCCTTATATTTATTTGGTAAGCCACTATCAACTTTTGATTTTCAAGCTATATGGGACAGGTAGTAGCAGGTACAAATATTATTACCGCTCTCCGCTACACCATGGGATCGATGATATAGAATTCATTAGGTACTATTATAGCTACTGGATTTTACAAATAATAATCCCAGACATGACGGTGCTAATTAGTATTATTGTATAACACCTAAAAACCTTCTAAAACCAACCAACTTTGAGCAGCTATAACTAGCCAACGGATCAACGAAAGTTAAAAATGTTAACGTGAAAATTCATGAAAAAAAAAATGGCTTTATTAATTTATGAAATTATTAATATAGGTTGCCATTTGAAAATCTAAAGTTGGTAGTTTTTTTTTTTTTTTTGACATTATTTTAAATAATTTTTATTACCTATTATTTTGTACTTTTGTACCTACACATTACAAACAAAAAACAAATAAATTAAAAAATAAAAGTTTATTTAACACCCAAAGTTAAAAAAAAAAACAAAACATCTTGACCTTATTTATGAATAATAATTAATTTTTTATTTAATTATTAGTTACATAAGCACCAAAACATAATATTAACAAAGAATCGTACTAAACGATTGTAATTATTGCTACAATTACAATAATTACGATTACACAAATCGAGAAATTTCTGGTATTATAGTAAAAACAGGTGAGATGTCCAAAATATGTACAATAAGATTTCGTATTTGATTTGAAAAAAAAAATCGGTTTTTATCCACGTATCGGCCGCAGCGCTAGTGTCGTCGATACGCATTCTGTCGAAACGTTCACACTCCATGTCTCCATGTATCGTCGGCGTCGCACATTTTACGTTTACCGTTGACCGACATCAGTGGTTTGTCTCGTTACGTGCTTTTTCCGACGCTGTCGATGAGCCAAGTCAATAATACTACTGTAATATTGTGCATTTTTATCGAGCACTCGTTGACCATCTTCGTTATTCACGTGTTTTAAAAATAAACAAAGATTTATCGACAGCATTCTCTGTGACGTTGCTTTAAACCTGACGATTTTTTATTGGGTACCTACACAGAATGACTATTGTCGTAAAATGCGAATTAATATACGATCATCATGCACGGATTATTGACCAATTATAAAAAAAAAAAAAATTGTTAAATATTGTTGGAATATTTGTACGATAAACAAAAAAATTACGATCGGTGCAAAAATGCTGCGTTATTTTGTTTTTGGACGCCACTGACGTTTAAAAATTTCAATTAATTATTATCGATCCACGATTATCGATTGATATTGTTATTTGTTAGCAGTTTGTCACGCCATGTTAAATATGCTTGTCAACTAGGTACCTACCTGCAATAGCTGTAATTTTCGTTCAGTACAACTTTAAAATAATAAGTGAGTGTGCTTATGACCGCACGACCGAAGTGAAACTTCTTTCGCTCTATCTATATGTATATATATATTAATGTGTGTGTGCAATATACAAACGAACTACTGACTGAAGTATACATGACAAAATAGATAGGTATGCCAGCAACTCTGTGATACGCACGAGACGTCCACCTCTCTTCACCCCGTCATAATCGTAGTTCTCAGCTTCTCATTGGTCGCGTATTTTTTACATGGTTTTGTACAGTGGTTTTTGTCGTTTTTGATTTTTGAAATAGTGCAGCATAACATTCATACGAAATTGACAAGTTAAATATTTTGTTTTGGTTTTAAATTAAATACTAAAGAATAATAAGCTACATGTAATTACAATTTATTTAAATATTTATAATATTATTTTCGATACAAGTACATTTTGTTAGTTAGTGAATTTTTGTTTTTTAATTTTTTCTTGCTTTTTTAAATGTGTGCTTAATTTTTCATTATTCAAATTATTTAGACGAATATATGTTCGTGTTCGTATCAAACATAAGATAACTTCATCAGGTATGTTTAAATGCTGAATTTTGGGTGCTACTAATTTGTATAAATTTTTAAAAACTTGTGGTTTTTTAGACAAAGTATCCCCGTGAAAAGTTTTGAAATCTCTTTCCAATTGTAAGACTGCTTTAAAAAGATTATCAGATGGAATTTTTAAACTACCACGGGATAAATGATTTGTCCAGTTATCTGGTGGCTGTGAGTTATGTGGAGCAGTTAAAGAAGGGTATTTATTATAAAAACGATTAGCTACGTAGCCCGAAACATATTGAGCACACCCTTCTTCTAATATTTGGAATGGTTGTTCTCCAGTATCCAACTAAAACAGTTAAGAAATATGTCATTAATATTAGGTATTTGTTGATTGTTTTAAAACATTTTAATTAATAGATGCCTCAAATTCATTAAGAAGATCAAAATTCAGGTCTGCTTCAGAAACATGAATTGTTTCAACAGTTGATGTATCATCGGAATTATTAAAGTGAGCTACAGATAATTGCAATTCATTAATGATTTGGCCAGTCAAACACTGTGTTTCATCTAGTAAATTGATTTCATTGTCATTTTCAGTGTTGGTATTTTCTGTGAAAACTACATCAGAATGTTTTCCGAGTATGTACCACCGTAAACTGAAATAAAATGTTATTATGCTTTACTTAATTTATTTCATTTTATTAATAATTTAAAAAGTCTTACCAGTACTTAAAATCGAAAACAGTCATATTATTATTGGCACTTCCGACCATACCTTTCAAGAAGCTAAACAAGTTCTCCAACACATCTTGGTTCAGTTTTCTGGTTACAATAAAACTTGGCCCATATGTTTCTTCCATGTCAATAAATAATTTTTTTAAAGAAGTGTTATTAACGATTATTCCTATGTAATTAAAATTAATCCAAATTAAAATATATAGTTGATTAATTATTTCTAGAAAATTGTATTTTTATATTATATACAATATTGTAGGTAGGTAGCTTACCTTTTTGAAATGGTAATAATGAAGTTTTACCATGTACTCGCATACTACTGATAAATGTGTTCATTCTATCTAATAAATCATTTTGAGATGATTTATTAAGCCCATAACTTGCAATGCCATTGTCGTACTT